>CADDXX010001121.1:23264-92733 GCA_902810485.1 Alauda arvensis | reverse complement strand
TWMCCMWKRARGRMMMCMWKGSMWTTYCMAMMAMAAAAAAGGAATGAAGAYCTCGATTTCAAGCTKAAGTCAGGACTGCCTGTGGATTGTTCCCAATGAGTCAGCTGTTGTAYCTTTAGTTCTACCACACTTGCCATGTGTTCAYAGTGCACATATGAATTATCTATCATGCACAATCCCATTAAGCTATTGTAAAAGACTTCTCTTGCATCATTTCCAGGTCCTTTGTACTCTTGATTTTGTACCTTCTAACCCACCATAATGGTATTTTGCAGTTCAATTTTTGTTCTTGAAGACAATTTCATGATGCTGTCCAATTTCATGATGCTTGACAGTATCAACATAAAATATATATATTCAACTACTACTTTTTAAACACAGTCAACCCTTYTAGAACTGGAAGATTCTCAGTACAGATTCAAAATAAACAGGAAAGGCACCACGTTTTCTGAATGAAACAACTTTTCTTGCAGTCCTCTCTTAATCTCACATTTATTTAGACCTTTCCTACAGCAGTTTATCAGTTTGAGAAATAACTCTCACCAACAYTGAGGCAGACAAAAGCCCAACAGTAAACACAAAAATAGAAACTTGAGGGGAAAAAGAAACACAACAGAAAACACAAACCCCAGCCCCAAACCCAGCGCAGTTCATTGTATTTACAGATCTGATAAAAGCTGCATCTAAAAGGTGTTGCCTCCAGAACAATACTTCAGAATTTTTAAGAACACAAAAGGAACACTTTTCTTAGTGTTCTGCAGTAAAGCAGAATATAGCTATGTGCAGGATGCCAGAAGAAACTTCAGAATGATTGGCACTCTTCTTAGCTAAACCTGTGGAAAAATTCACCACCTTTATCAATGTTTAAGTTTGTTGTGAGAAAAATGCCTGCAAAAAAATTACTGACTGCATAAATGCCAGTATGAAAGGCTTAGAATGAAACCACAGAGGCTGATTTAACCTGGAGAAAACATAAGCAGCAAAAAGCTCTTTACAAACAGTGGTAATACAAGATCCAAAGTTGGAKAAAATGCAGAAGGCATGGACAGTGATGCAACTGCAGAATTCCTTGGAAGAGACAAGAGGAATCTTGTCAGATTCTCCATTTTTAACATAAAACTATGCAAGAAGACTGCCTGAAATTGAAAGCTGTGAATGAACCACAAGAAAYTGCTACAACAAAAAAGAAYAACTTWAGGTTAAAGGTGTTCTCATCAGTATCTGTCAGACCTGCTCATAACTATGGCTCCACCTTTATTTACTGCTCTAATAAAAACCAAGAGGGAGAAGAAAAACACCAACCATGAAAAGCTACAGGGTTACAGATAGAATGGATCTGTGCTGCCTTTCACTCTTTCTACTACAAAGGTCAACCCCCACACCCTTGGCAAGCTTRAATCTGCAGACAGTGTGCTCCTCTGACTCCTGGACTCACTGTAAATATTTGATTCAGTAATGCTCCTTCTATGGCCTAGCAGTAACTTTACTTTTAGACAAACCCCCAATACTGTTTACAGCATCTAAAAAAAGCAAAATGTACTTAAAATTCTGGCATGGTATAAATAGAACACTGAGTACAGAGCAATGATGTAATATTTTTCCACACAAGTGGGAATGACCTAAATGACTCACTCAGGGATCTGCCTCTTGTGAGTTATGAACCATTCCTGCTGTAACAAAAAAGTTCTCTATCACTGCCAGCTTTGACAAACATATCACAAACAGAAGATTGAGACTACTATTTCAAAGTGAGAAAAGATTAAGCAGAATAAGTCACTGAATAGGAAGCATTTGYGTAATTAAGATGCAGTATGCAAATACCTTCATTTTGCCAAGAAATCTGCTACTGCAGAAAGTAAATTTTTCTGTATACTGTCTGTCATTAAAAATATACAGAAGTCCTAGGCAGCACATTCCATCTTTCAAAAGGCTCCTATAAAAGTGTGGCACAAGCTAGAAGTATTAATGAAAAAGAAACAAGTAAGCCCAGAGGTTTCCATAGATGGAAAATGTATTCAGCTACAAGCATGATTAGTTGGATTACSCATTCAACAAGAAACAAAATGTGGCATTTATTATCTTTAATTTTTTAATACATAAAAATCACTTTGGAASTGGGRTATTAGTACAGATGCAATTAARCCCCACCCTAAGTGGTCAAAGCAAAACTTTAAAATAGTCTTACAAAAAGCAGTGTAAGAAAGCCTTGAAAACTGGTCCCAAGTTAAGATTTCTAGTTCTCAACTGAACTTGCTAGGTCATATCCTACTGACTGGCTTTCCTGAACACAGTGGAATATGGGTCCAACAGTCAAACATGAGGGTAAAAAAGCTCCCAATAAATACACTACACTGTACTAAGTACTCCAGCTGTATGCAGTTGTCTCTGCTTTCTCACATTATTATATTGGCTTATAGGGCAACCCTATAAAACTGCAATAAGGATGGGAGGGGCCACATAGTCCTTGGCCACTTCCTTTTGAACAAAAGGCCTTCACCAGATACAGCTGCATTAGATACTCCTTTATTTGATTTTCCTCTAACAGATGAGTTACTCTCCTCAGCCTCCTCCTCTGAAGTACATACAAAAACAACAGTTTACAAGACCAAATCCTTGTGAAAGGCAWCTCCAGGCTGATATCCCAAAGCCTCTCCCTGAACAGATGAATTCTTCTCCATTGYTCCATTTCTTTTCATAAACTACTCTTCCAGTATTCAGTTTCTCTTTAAAATACAGTCTAACACACAGGCTCCAGTGCAAACACACACTGCCAATTCCCCTGATTCAGGTTACTCATCATCTGAAAAGCTCATTTAGTAAAAAGCAGAAGTGCTACTCAGAACGGAAAGCCTCAGGCCARGGTTACTTTTCTTCACAACTGACACATGCAAAGAATGTGTGCTACAAAATGCAAGAGCAAACTCAGGTCAGACTCAAAAATTAAAATACAATTTTAGCAGTTTTAAAACTTAGCTTGAAACATCTACACATCAAAATTTCTATCTGTTTACTCCTCACCTAAAAATAAAGGGATTTCTCAGAGAAAARTATTTTCAATCAACAAGTCCTGAGTTTGTGTTTACATATTTGCAGGGAAATAATACCAGCTATTTTAATGTTGCACTCCACTTGCAGTAACTCATAAAACATAYGCATTTTCTTCTTCTGCCTTTTGCATCATCTGTTAAAAGACCACAAGATAGGTTGAAACTGAAGATGTCTAACCAAAACAAGAAATATGACATTCATGAGCAATGTAATCTTTCATATCCAGTCTTGAAACTGTTCTGAGAAGGCATGTTCTTAAGTTCTTTTCAGAGGAGCTCTAATGTTAGCTGTTCATTGCATTAAGRTCTACATATTATTAACTAGTATTTTAATCTGAGCATAAATACAGCATTAAAAGTTCATTTGCACTCTGAAGTCCCAAAATACCTACTGTTGGTAGAGAATGTTTCATTCTCACAGTTAGTTAAGGAATCTGCTGCCATCTAGTGAGCACATTTATTATGCTTTTAATTAAAAGCATTTTACAATGCCAAATTTAAATAAATGTATGTATATATACAGGATTACACTTAAGTTTCAGTCAGCTCCTTATTAAGCAGAGTAATGAGGTGCTGTGACAAACTACAGTGAAAAAACTAAGGAGCAGACTACAAGCTGGGGAGAACCATGAAGACATGAAACTGCACAGAGTCAGATGAACCTTCAGCTCTCAGCCTCTCCTAACTCCTAAATCACTTTTGCAATCTTCTGCTGGACTTGCTCCAGCAAGTCTCTCTCCTCCTGGTACAGAGACACCCAGAACTAGACAGAACTACACAGCACTCCATGTATCTAGTCCACATTCTATTTATTACCTTACATACTGCCCCCTTCAGTAGCACAAGACCTTTTTTCCACTTTTCAACTTTAGAACTACTATAAATGTTACCACAGACTAAACTCATGGGGAAGGGAAAAAAGAAATGAACACATAACTTTCACAAAGAATACTCATGTCTTACTAAAGGCTGGAAATTTTGTAGAAAAAGTGGTGACTGTAAAATTATCTTGTTTTCAATGAATTGCCACCACCAGAAATACATCATCACAACCAGCAACACCAGTCTATTCACAAGACAGTTAAAATAAYTAAAGCAGGCTTTCAGATGCTAAACAAAACATAAAAACCCCACAAGCAAACAAACAAAAAAGCCACAGATGATTTTAACTAGTTGCCAGACATCAACAGCATCACACCAGCACCAAAAAGCAACTMTGGATTCAAACAGACAGTACAGCACCCCAGGCAAATGACTGCTACAAGAACAAAGGCTTAGCAGTTCCTGCATATCAAAATGATGACAAATCTAAAAGGACTTACAGGCTTCCTAAGCCATCAGCTTGCATAATAATTTTGGAGGAAGCAAATGAGAGTAGAAATGTTAAATGATCAGGCAGACAAGTCTGGTCAGCTGAAGTTACACCTCCCCAGGACTTGAGGCCTTTAAAAGATTAACTGCTCACGTACTTGTGAAGAATGCTCCAAACTACAGACTCCCAATTAAAAGTGTTGTGCCTGATCTACCCTACATCATGAAATTTGAGACTCTTTTTCCATCACAGGAGTCCAGGCTGTTTCTAGGATACTAGCTCTTATTTGCCTCATCACCTTGTCAGCCCGATAAGGAAGCAAGTTAAGAACCACTCCCTAAACAGGATGATTCAAAATGTTACTGTTTTTTACAAGAAAAATCTAGTACTTCACCTAATGGAAGCATTAGTGGCTCTCAAATATTTTCTSTCCAGAGCCAAAACCCCACTAACCAGAAAGCCTCCTCCACCCTCCAGGAAATGTCATGCTCAGAACAGTGCTTATTACAAAGCCTGACAAAAAATGCTAACTTTGAACATCTAAAGTCTATTGCCACTCTTACAAGCACTACTGCCAATCACCCAGAAGCATCACCCTTTTCCTCTAAAGCTGAAAAGGGTTAGAATTAAAACAGGCTGTTTGAAATGCTAGCTGAGAAAGGCAAGTAGGTTACTTTCTTCGTATTATAAATTTCCGGTATAAAACATCTGTGAATGTTCATGCAAGAGTCAACTATTCAGAATGTCTTCAAGCATCAGCATCCTTTATAATTACCTTTCCTCTGAATGCCAAGAGACTTTTTGCAAGGACCAACTTTTGTCAGACACTTTTTAGCAGACTGGATACCAAGCATGTAAAGACTGCTAATATACATCCATATCTAAAGCTTTTTGCCTACTTTTTAAAAGCAGCATTTAGAATTAAGAATTCATATTTTACTTTTACAGATTGACAATACCTGCACAAAGGAGTAAACCTGATCACAGCACCCAAATATGAAAAGATTTTTCCCTATGGATSTAAGTGCCCTCTACTGGATCCAAGTCAGAAGTACTTAAGCACCTTCCCCACTCACTGGATACTACAAACAGCTGGGGGAAAAAAGATTTTTGTTTTCAGGAAAAGCAGACAGCTATATAGAAGCAAGCAATCTTATCCCTAATGACAGACATCCCAAATAACAAACTGGTCAGCTGAGAGGCAATTGTGAAACCCCTTCCTACTGGTTTATTATACTGCCAAGAAAAAACAAACTGCAGTACAGTGAAATCTTACTTATTCTTCATGGACCACAYTTGAATTTACAATGCACCATTTCAATCTCAAACTTGTCAGAAGTATCAGCCAAACAAATCCTCAGACAGATTTTTGTAACAGCCTTACTGCTGACCACAGGCTACTGAATATTTTTCCCTAAAATTCTTCAACTGAACACCCAGGTATAAAGAAAACATGGCATAAATGTCTGAATATTGGTCATAATCTGGTTCAAAGCTTTAACAAGTTGATATGCGCCCAAGGATCCTCATCAGCTGCAGAGGGCTTCTGCTTTTTTATTGAAGAAGGCTGCCCAAAACAGATCTGTACAAGAGCACTGTTCCTCTCAGCCACACCTGCCTACTGAAGCAGACAGAGCTATCCAATTAGACAAAATCACTTACTACACCCTGAAAGCAAATTCCTGACTGCTTAACTCCTGCACACTAAGACAACATTTGATGAAGCTATCTAGACAGAAGTTTAAGGAATGTCTTAGAAAGGTATTCCTACACAGCAGTACATGCCACAGGACTTGTTCTATCCTCCTCTGAAACTCAGATCTCCACCTTGCTACATCAAGATAATTCAGTGCTTTGTCTTCTACTTTCACTCTGCTTTCTTCAGTCCCTTCTGGCATATCAGCTGATTCCCAGCCTTTTTTACTGCCTATAAGGTAGTAAGCAAAATATTTGCCTGTAAGGAAAGAGGATTTAGTAGCCTTCTGTTCTTGAACATGCTTTTCCCCCCACCAACTGGCTGGAGAATGAGACACTGTGAATTAAGCCCTAAGAAGTCTGTCCATGAACTCTCCCACCAGCCCATGAACCTTTACTGTAGCACGTGGCTGAGAAYGACTAGAGAAAGGTAGGGATAATAAAACACAATTCTTGTCATAGCAAATAAACCTGGACAGAGCTGTAAAGTCTCAAATGCATGTCAATCCAGACAAGTATCAAAATTCCATGGATAACTGTAATTTAGGTCTCCAAGTGCCTTTCAAGCAAAAAGCAATTAGCAGAAGGGAAAGTTAACAAGTTGGAAAATTACCATGAAAAGACAGAACACAAAGTAATCAAAAAAAAGGTGATAATGAAAAGGCAGATGAGAGGTTTTAGTAGAATGAAGCAGTATTTTGAAACAATAATAGTCTCAACATTCAGTCATAATGACATTACAAGATTACATTAATACTGCACAGCAAAACACCAGTTTATTTAGAACACGTGAAAATATTGTGCAGAAAACCCCAGCATATTAKATTTAACTTAAATGTAAATCTTATTGAGACCAAGAATAAAACCTGTAAGTAGATGTTTTTATCAGACTTGTTTTCTTTCTCAAAAATCCCTTTAGAAAGTCATACTTGCAACACACAGCTCTGCCTAAAATATGGAATTCACTTGATAAGGAGATCAGCTCCTCCTTGTCCTAGCCTCCTGCTCCCCCAAAACCTTCTACTGTTTTACCCTTTCAACTGCAGACCTTATTAATGCAAGATCATTTATAACAATACYCATTTAACTTCCAAGTCCCAGAAAATTGATTACAAACCTGAAAACTATCTATGCACCAGCTATTTTATCCTACAACCCAGTTCTACATAAAATGTTATTACACTCTTTCCATAAATAAGCAATTTTAGTATTTTATCATAGCAAGCAAGAAAAACATCAAATGCAAATACTCTTAGTTTAGTCAAAGACTATTATCTCTGTATATAGCTAAACTGCAGACACACTGGAAAAAAAAAATCAGTGAAGTCACACCAGTATGTACTTTATAGCAGTAAAGTAAGAGCACAAATTCAGCATTCACCATTTACATTAGCAGTGCTCTGCAGACACTAAAAATCAGTATTTTTAAATAAACCTGTAGCACTTCATTGGCTACACAGTATATTGATTTTTTGCATGGGGTGGGAGTTAACTGTTCTAAATGACCCCCTTCACTGAAAGATCTCAGTAACTTTCAGTCCCTCCCAGAATATATTTTCAGTGGGCTCTGCTCACATGTGATCATGACGCATGCAAACCCTGAAACAAAACTTTGCTATGTAAAAACAGGAAATGAAATTGTTACTCTCTTAAAGGGAACGTGTCTCATGGAATCTGCAACAAACACAGAAAAGCTGCATTTGGAACACATGAAAACTAGATTTCATCTTCACTCCTTTAAAACATCCCTACTTCACAAGCATCAAGGATTGGATCTGGCTTACACCTTCTCCAAATGTTTTCTGAGAAACTATTTAGTGCTCACACTTCTCTTTGGTCATGTGCTCTTCAATTACTTATAATCATTCTCTTTAATTGATTTTCCAAATTACCTGTTGGATACCCTAGCTAAGGAATTGCACACAGAGGTGAGCTAAATAGCTTGAAGGAATGCAACACAGAATGAGAACAATCAGCAAAATGCTGTTAAAGTCTTTTGGTGATAAATGCACAGAAATGCTTACCTAAAAACCATTTTTTATCCTATCAGTTATGTTAGTGCTTAACTGCATTAAGACAATTACAAACACATGTTAAAAACTCAATTCAAAACCAGTTCTATTAATAGTCTAATGATCCTGCTCATTGAAAATGCTAACRTTTTGAACTAAAGAATTCACCAATGCTATTAATTCAGAAAAACCAGAGGATAAACTCTTCAGGCAATAATTCCTTGTGACTGGGTAGCAGAAGGTACATGAAGTGAGACTTCTGACAAATTCCAAGTTCCAAAAAATTATATTTATGAAAAAAAAACTTTTCCTCTTCTCCCAATACCAGAAGTATCTTAAAATTTATGAGCTGATCAAGATGGGCTTTTCTAAACTTTTTCTCAATCTCTATGACAGCCATGTGAAGAGCTGAACATGCCTTAAACTATTTTTAATCAGTAACTTAGAAGCTTCCTATCATATTTCATTAGGAAATACAGCTGTGGATATTTGAATTTTTAAGAAGCAAATTTATTCTGATTCATTGACCTTTATCAGAATTTATGCAATTTAAACCAGCCCTTCTTTTTAACAAAGCAGTTATAACCCTTCTTTTAGAGGCTTTAAATGGTTTCATATTTTTAAAGGAAACTGGTACTCAAGTTTAAATATTTTAACATTTACTTTAACAATTTATGTAGAAAAATACATATTTTAGTTGCTTGGCTAAATTAGTACTACCTTCACCACAAATTCCTGAACTTCCAGCTTTTTATGAAATTTTTTTAATTCAGCAAGGCAAAACAAAACCACCACAGTCTAGGAAAGAAGGATATCAACAATTTGAAATATTTAGCACCACTGAATGAATCACCCAAACATGCACCCTCAAGGAGGATTTTTTTCACACAATGGCCTAAAAATTAACAGAAATCAATGAAATTTAAAGGATTATCATTATACATAAGCATGGCAAGTTTCCCATGGTAAAAGGAATAGACAGTAAAGTGCATCTAAGATATTCATGCTAGAAAAGATACTTAAGAATGTATATGCAGCATATATGCCAACTTCCTCTTTCGCATTCAAACAGAAGACAATGCCTAAGAGGCCTTCCATTTTAAATATTCCATTATGCTTAGAAATACAGTYTAGTCTGTAGAAGCTGCTGCTACACAAACAAAGTGAAAGAGCTCCACAAAAYTCCAGTGGGAAAACTCAGGGTAGTCTTAGAAGCCTTGGGAGAAGTGATTAACAAACACACATGCAACCATATAAAGATGAATCTTTCAGGGCAGAAGCTAGCCTCTAGCTACTAGGAAACTTGAGGTTGGCTGGGGCTTTGTTTTGTGTTGTGTTGCTTTTTTTTTTCTGGTAAGCAAGTTACTTCACAGAGAGCTTTTAGAACATGTCTTATACTTTCCTGAATGAAGGAAGAGTCATGATTAAAGACAGAATACTGGACAGGACACACGATACGCTAATTCATATTACAGCACATTTAAAATTCTCAGTCTTTAAGGAGTTTGATCCTTTTCAAAGTGCAAGAAGTTGTCAGAAGACAGGCTATTCAAAACAGTAAGCTTTTAGCAAATGAACAATCAAAAAAAACCTAAGCCCCACACAAAAAACCAAACACACACACCCCATCAAATCTACCACCCACACTCGGACCAAGAGAGCACAAACCTACACACACCATTTAGGCTACATGGTAATTTACAAAAATATAAATAACTACTTACCTACTACCAGCCCACATTCAGAACAAATCATATCACCAGCTCTGTAATCCTCCACTAAAATGGAATCTGGATGATTTGGGCAAGTCACCCTYGGAAGTACATCCAAACTAAGAAACAAATGAGAAGTACTCATTACTATTAAACAAGCAAACTGCATATCAAAAGCAAGAGTGCCTTGCTGATAAGAACACTTCAGTAACACAGCATTTAATGATTAAAATCACAGAATATTCACTTGATTACCTCAGCTGCACTTTTTATTTAAATGCTRTAACACTACATTTGACAATCAAGACTTCAGATCACCTTAAATTCCAATTTTATTGCACCAAAAATCCCTTCAAATCAAAACATCAAAAATCTACATAACAGACTTGATTAAATGAAGCATAACTCACTAACTACTGCTAAATTAAGTTTCCCAAGAAGTTAGTGGTGATTCTTCATTCCAAGTAAGCATTTTTACTCCTTCTACTCAGAACTTTGTTTATTTAATTATTTACCGGGTCCTTAACTCAGGAAGCAGTGCACATACAATGTGTATGCTTAGAAAATTCCCAATTCAAACACTGGTTTTGAGTGTGAGAGCTTAACAAAGAATAATCAGTTTACAAGGCAATTACATGACGAAGTTCTGATAATAGGGATCTCTTTCACACCCATAGATCTTCAAGAATTACAACTTCCCATAAAACATTAGCATTATTTAATACAACAACTTTTAATTACCGACTAAATTATTAACCAACTGTTTCTAACCAAACACTTTAAAAGTAAACACTTCATATTAACAACAGTTCAAAAATGCTACTAGAGCAAATTATTTCAAAGTTGGGAGTAAAAAGCGTTTACAATTGGGGTCCATATATTCCACAAAGCCATTTTGTTCAAGCTTAAAAACACAAGAGTACAGAAGTTGATCCCAGAAAGTTTATCATGAGAACTAACCTCCATCTGACAAAAACAAAAAAATAATTTATAATCCTTTCAATTGTAAAAAAACCTCCAAACACAATCACTCAGTTACCCCACTTTCCACTGTTATTGCTGYCATTATTTCAGCCTAACCTATACTTTCCGTCTTAATTTGCATTTTTTAGATATTTCTGATGAGTCCAGAATATAAACAACCCAAACATTTTAATTCACTAACTGCTCACAAAAACGTCTGCAACTTGAAACCAAAACTGAGAATCAACATAACTATTAAAACCCCCAAAAAGAAACACAAGATCTTCAGATGTAAATTATGTTCAAAACACTACATTAAAGCTCTTTAAACTACTTTCCTTCTATTCCCAGACAGAAGTTTCCTACAACAACATTGTTTACAATCATCTGACATTTGCAATTACACAAAAGGCAGTGACACACCAAGGGARAAAAAAAAATCCAGACACCTCAAAGAATATCAACAGTGTTTTGTTTCAGACCTTACCTTCATAAAACACTGCAAAAATTTGTCTTCCCATCCCAATTTAACTCGGTTTATCTACACATATTCTGTACTCCTTACAACTGGTTCAATTTTCTAAGCCACCTACACCAAAGGAAAATGCACGGCACCTGTGTAAAGGCCTATCTCAGCAAATAACTCCCGAGCTGCAAGACTACTCGGAAGCACTTCCTAGATCCTAGGACAGGTTTAGCAGGAGTTACAGAGCCACTCCAGTCTGCTCCGTGCGCCTTTCTGRCTGGAAAGAAAAGCTCGGTACGTCTCCAGGTGTAAAGAATTCAGAGCCTGAAACCCGTCGGGTCACTGACTGGTACCGGCACGGATTTAGGGTGGGAGCCTAAAAGCAGTTTCCAGGCCCCGATAAGGTGGAGCCAGGCCAGGGAGCTGCACCTCRGCTCCAGGCGGTGCTGACGGGAGGGACAGGGGGGCCGCGCCAGGCGCTGCCCGGCCGAGGGGCACGGCGGGACGAGCTCCGTACCGCCTCAGGCCCTCAGGGCACTGCACAGCCCGGCCACGCCAGGCCGGAGCCGCGCTTCGGGGGACGAACCGGGCACCCACGGGGTCGCCGTTCGCGCCGAGCTGTCGCTGACGACGGGTCCCGCACTCAGGTCATAAACCCCCCAAAAACCTCGGCGTCTCCTCGCAGCGCTGCCCAGCAATAGTGACACGAAGACGCAAAGGCGGCGAGCTCGGCCCCTTGGGGGCCGCTCAGCCAGGGGCCGCCCGGCCCGGCCCGCACGAACAGGCGCGGACGCCCTGAGGCCCGGCCGCCCGCCGCCCCAGGAATGGCCCCGACACACGGGACACCGGAGAGGGGCCGGTGCGCCGGGCACCGCGAGAGCCGCGCTAAAACGGCGGCACCGGAGCCGGGCAAGAGCGGCGATGGCCGCCGATCATCCCCAGGCGGCAGCGGGGGCGACGCGGCTATCTTCTGTGTGTGCCGCGGACGGGAGCGATGTGGGAGCCGCTCCCGCTCCTCCCCCGGGTCCCCCGCGCCCAGGCCGCCCCCGTACCGGCTGGTGGACGCCATCTCGGCGGTGTTGCAGCAGTGCCTGAGACAGCGCGGCCGAGCGGCCCCTGCCGTTAAATCGGGAGAGCGGCGGGCGGGGCCGCCGAGCGCTCCTACGGGTGCCGCGAAGGGGCGGGCGCACAGGCGGCGCCGCCCCTCGCTGGTGCGGGCGCACGGCGCAGTTGGGCGGCTGCGGGCTGCAGCCTTCCTTGTGCCCACAGACCCCTGCAGAAAGCCCGCAGTGCCCCCCCGGGGCTTGACTCCGGTTCAGGTGCTCTTGTGCACACCCCAGCAGTTTCSTGAATTCCCACAAGAAGACAAGCGTGAGCAAAACTGCTCCAAGTTTGCACAAGAAGTACACGGGGCACAACACGTTCTTGGCTCTGAAACGAAGCAGAGACCAATTCCCGGAAGAAAAGTGTAGTTCCTCCTTCCTGCCATCGCCTGCCGCAGCTGTTGTGGTTTGGCACTGAGCTAACGAGAAGAACCTGGAGCCTCTCTGGGCAGGAGCCGCAGGTGTGGGGCCGGCTGTGACTCGGAAGCCCTCGGCGAACAGGCCGTGCTCAGCCGCTCGGGCTGGCTGGGGCTAACACAAAACCCGCTGGTTTGGGTGGGCTTCCCTTGTTAAGCCGCTCACCTGCATACTGTGATCAGCTGCCATTCTGTCTCTCTGCCCCGCATTCACCTTGGCAGAGAGCATCAGGCCATAGAGGAGGAATAACAAAAAAACTGGTCTTTGCAAGACCAAAGCCCTTCAGCACTGGACTCACATCCAGGCTTTCACGTCTCAAGAGTTTATATGTATGCAAAATCAGTCTGTCGAATGAGCAGCAACAACTGGTTTTCAAGCCCAAGCTATAAAACAGTGGAGAAGAAATCTATTTCTTTAGAATGAGCCTACCGTCACTGAAAGACAAGGATGAACAGGACAGGAGGGCCTACAGATTTTGGAAAGTGCTGTTATTTCAATGCTTCAAAGTGATCACTATTGAAGTCTCTCAACAGTTATAGATTTGCTATCTATTTATTAATCAGGTACACAGGACTTTTCACACCAGTTAAGCCCTATATAACACGAATATTTTTCAATTTACTAGCTCAAAAGAAGAAATTTCATGTGGTTGAAAAGTTCTCTAATGCAGAAATTGATTCAAATTAATTATCACACAACCTCCAAACACTTCTCTACCAACTGCAGTACTGTTTGCTGGTTGAAAATGGGCAAGTTTAAACTTGACAGCAAATTCCTCAGGATAAAAAAAAAATAGAAATCKTTTGGAATACAAGAAAGCTGAACTATTAGAAAATAGAGATCTGAAATACAAATTTAAAACTTTTTTCCCACTTGCAATGATCTTTTTCAGAAATGCTCAGTAAACCCAAAAGATGAATGAGTAATGAAAAACAAATMCCTGTAACTGATGGTGTGACTTCAGCACATGAGAGTAAGTTTCTCCATAACCTTTGAAATATGTATGGAGCCATGACTGCAACAGATGTGCCTCTTCACCACAATGAGTCCTTCAAGCTTTCCAGGCTTGTCTTTGTTTCTCCTGCATTCTGGTCTAGAAAAAAGATGTTCTGTGGACAATCACTGTCAACCCTCCTAACCTTATTCTCATTAACTTAGAATTGRAAGAATTTCATTTTCACCACAGAAGGACAATAATTTTCAGCAATGTTGCAAAAATACAATAGATGATAGATCATGAATTCTTTATTCCTTGTCTGCAGCAATTTTTCAAGMAGCAGACAAAAAGCTGACATGGCAGATGGAAGTATCACTATTAACACTCTCTGTCAACAGATCATTTTAATAATACACTAAATTTACCTTGCTATCCCCAGCTGTATCACTGTAGTCAAACAATAATCCTATTTTAAAACTTGCTTCATTGGTCARTCTGGAGTTTCTTAAAATTTCACACCAAGTTTCTCACGCTGCTTACTGTCAGTAATAAAAGTGTGTAATTAAACTGCAATTCTTACATTGCTAACACTACCAGCATCATTTCAATAATAATGCAAAGGGATATTCTGATTCCTTTGCAAACACAATGAACAGTGCATTAATGAAAACAARTCACTGGTTCTTATTTGTATGTCTAAAGGGCCTTTGTAATGGTTTGTTGATTTCTCATGCAGTTCAATAGCCTGTTGCAATCTCTTAGTTCCTGCAACACCACAGCTCCCCAGTGCAACTTGCATAAACAGATTTTAAACTCCTTGTAAAACAGACTGTAGGTTTCACAGAAATTTAATGTCTAAAAAAAAAGTTTCTCCTGGAATTTAATGTAGGAATTTTCAAATYGAAATTCTGAAATTTCAGCTAAGTAAATCTAATTGCTGAATTGGTTTTTCTACRCAAAGACTACACACCACTTTCAAAATACCAGCCAACCATCTTCTGGTGAGATYTGGGCAATGGCTGTGCTACAGACAGCTACAAAGACTATGGAAGTCCCAGGTACTGGACTCCCAAAAGCCCAAAACCAGGAAGTATTAAGGAAAAAATCTAGCAGCTCTTCTTCCAGTCCAATTTCTATACTTTTTTTTAGGTGCTGGCCATGGTCACAGTCTAATGGAATTAATTTAAGAGTCCAGCTACGCAATCACAGAACGAGTAAATTGGCAAAACAAGTTACTGAATTTGTTCAGGCTTTGCACCATAAGAACTGTGTCATTGTTTAAGTCCAGCTGGCAACAAGCACCCCCCAACTGCTCMCTCACCCACCACCCCAGACTGGTGCAGTGGGGACAAGAATCAAAAGTAAAACATGTAGGTTGAAATAAAAACAGTTTAACAATTGAAACAAAGTAAAAAGGAACAACAATAATAAATAATTAATGACAATAAAAAGGGTTAAAMAAAGAAAACCAAGTAATGCACATTACAGTTGCTTACCACCCAGTGACTGATGCCAGACCCCACTGCTGAAGCCCCATCGGCTCCTCCTTCCTGCTAAGTCCCCAGCTGATGTTCTGGGCATGACATTCTGTGGTGTGAATATCCCTTTGGCCAGTTCAGGTCACTTGTCCAGCTATTTTCCCTCACRGCTTTTTTAAATTTTTTGCTCCTCCTCGTTGGCAGAGCAGGAGACACAAAAAAAGTCCTTGGTTTAGGATAAATACAACTTAGCAACAACCTAAACATCAGTGTGCTATCAACATTATTCCCACAGTGAATGCAAATCACAGCACTGTACCAGGTACTGAGAATTAAATTAACTCTATCACATCTGAAAACAGGACAGCCTGTGAGAAGAACATAGAAAGATCATGGAGGACAAAGCACACAGCCTTAAAAAGTCACCTACCTGGATTGCTTCTGCTAGTGGGAAACCCACCCACAGATTAAAAGATTGCAGAAAGAAGTGAAAAAGGAAAGAGCTAGAAAGGAATTCTCCATACTGACTTTTTGAAACAAGTCCTTTACCTACTGTGCTTGAAACCAAGCTAGCTGWGCTCTATAGAACAGCATTAGGCCCACCTCCATGGCCCCCTAAATCTAAAGAGTTTGAGGTAAGTTTGGTGTGACATTGCCAATGTTGTAACATGGAAAGAAAAAGAATGACACAAATAATTTTATCACTGTACATCTGATTGTAAAGGAGTCTCTAAAGCAAAGTCTTCTATATTTTGCTTTGTAGATTCATCTATGTAATAAATACAAGGTAGACATAAGTAAAAATAATTCCTATTCTAGATGGCACTTTTATAATTGTATTGAGGACTGAATACTTTCAGAACACCACACATGACTGTTGTGGGAAATAACATAGTAATTATGTTACTTAGCACTTTTCACTTTACTTAAACTGATGCAATTTCTGCAGAGTAGGTAGGCAGGTATGTAGAGAGTCACTGCAATTATCTAATATGAGCCATGGGTCTTAATCTTCCTCTACTGCAGGTTATTTGGTTTCAGAAACTAAGATGTTTCTAAGTCTCTCTCTAGTTCCCATACTATCTCATACCAAAAATTCCTCCCCCTTTCTACTTGCATGCTTTAAAATACCTGTATCATTTATTTATTTTACACAGAGTCCTATAAATCTTTTCTTTCAGTAAAAAAAAAATCCATTGGTGTTTCTTTAAGAGAAAAGCAATTTATTTTTAAAAGACTGAAAATAACATCTGAGTTGCTTTACACATATGTTAGTAAATCATTATTTCAACTCCTCAGCAGGTAGCAGCAAAAAGTTATTTACAATGTCATATTAATTCTGTACTGTATTAGTAATTTTTTCTTAAATTTCCAATTAAAAAACCCTACTATTAGATAATTATACCATGTGGAAGAGTTAGTACGAAAAATCAGCCTGTCTGTTTATTCCAGTTCTTCAGGATCACTTCAGCTGCATCTAGTGTGCTGTCTTTCTGCAAAACAAGGAACAACACTATTACTGCAAGTATGGAGTTCCTGAAAAGAGTTAGTCATGATTATAATCATCTTAAATCACTATTTGGTTGTTTCAGTTGCACCCTGTAAATATCTTTTCAGTCAGTTTTTTATTGACAGTTACTAGGTACAAATCTGGACTATACAAAGAATTCAATGCTGATTCTTTGAAAATATTTATTAGATATACTTAAAAGATGTCATCTCAGCATTCATATGATCCCATTTAATGAAAGCAATACTTACATAAATTCATGGCATTAATGCAGTGGTGTAATTTTTCAGCTCTGGGTTGGAGACATGCTAGCACACTTTCCTAATCCYTGTGAGTACAGTTGCGATTTTTTAATCTCCTTGCAACCATGTTATGCTGTGAACTACTTAAACATAATCCCTCCAAACTGTGTAGCTTGGCTCCAGCCTGGTGAGTCATACAGGCAGTCAAACTTGAAATGATGGGTGCTGTTTATCAGCCACAGGTATAACCAGGAACAACATCCTGGTTGTTACTGGCTCAGTTTATAACACAGACTTTACAGCTCATCGAAAGAAGTAAGGAACACAAGGAGAAACTTCCCTTCATTGCTGTTTCAGGCTAAGGCTCTAATCTTTACATAGAACAGTTCAGGATTTGCACAGGTTCCATTATGCTGACTCTGTTACAGAACAATTGGGAAACATCTTATGGCTTTGGGCCCTAAGTTTACATACCTGTCCCCAAAGTCTTTCAGCCTTTCAAGAACAGATTTAACAAGGGGAAGAATATGTGCAAAGAAGGTGCTCACAGAATGGTAAAAATCAGCCAATTCACAAAAAAAAGTGTTTTCTTTTGTAATTTGGAGCTCACGCGAAACTCTGTGTATTTTCAGACAAATGAGCTAAATTTGAAGGTGACCTCTTCACTGTTTTTGCTGCTGGACACTGAATAAGCATGGGGCATGTACTCTGCTATATAGTTATTCTCTGCTCTGGATTATGGGTATCACATTAACTGACAGCTTACCTGTATCAATAATTTTCATTGTCACCACTGGTCAAGAATGTTTTTAAAAATCTATACAGTAAGTTTAAAAGGCCTACCCATCCAGTTTTTTTCTGCCAGGTGCCCTTTTCAGCCATGCCACCCACACTAACAGTGTAAAGTTCCTCATCAAAAAGACAATTGAAGATACTTTGTGCTGAATTTTACACCAAACTAACTTTATGTTCCTAAAAGCTTTCCATACAAGAGATCCTGGGAAAAATGTAACAGTCAGTCTCTTGCAGATTCCTGTACTGCATTGATTTTCAGKACACAAGTTTACCTTAATGAAGCAAAAACGTATGTATTTTTCAAACTGCTTCTTTGTCTCAGGACCACAGAATGCTGAAAGAGGAATTGCTGACAGCTTCTGAAACATAAAACAGAAATAGCATTTGCTCATTCAAATGTGTATAAAAAATCTGGTTTAAGCATGATGATTTTATTATTCTGTTTCTAGAACTCTCCCTCCCAACATATGAAGGAAAGAAAAGGTTCTGTTTTGTATGCACAAGTTAGTCTTTACTAAATTTGAATTACTCTTCTCAGGTAAATATTTCAAAGGTCCTTTTGTACAACTAACACTTAAGCATGCTGAAAGAAAAGTGCTGGGATGTAGCACAAACCCACAGTGTACATTTTCAACATGCTTAGCAATATTTTAGTCTCACCATTATCAGCAACACCAAATAATACTTTGAATGGAACATCTCTACTACATTACTTAATAACTACACTTGCACTTTTCTTGCTTTCAATAGAAAAGCGTTTCTAAAACTAGAGTATGACWAAGACATCTTACCTTAGATGCTATCATCCATTTGACAAATTTATAATCATAAGGTTGTTTCTCATCTACACCAGAGAGATCCACATCTAAATGTAAAACAAATATGTTGTAAGATTTCCTAGACTCCAATGAGAAGGCATTAGTTAACAGCATTTTATTACAGTTAATACTCAAGAATGAAGATTTGTTTTAATATATAATTTAAAAATTATACTATAAGAAGTAAAATAAGCCAACAGTTTGAACCTTTCCCTTCTGATCTGAACACTTGCTTTCTGTCCAAAGCAAATTCAGACATGTAGCTTGGAAGAAAGCCATGTAATACTCCAAGAAGTGCTGAACTCTGGGCTATTGGGAGATCAGGGCTATGGAGGGTAGTAAAGAGTGCATTTATTGCATGGACAGCAGTAATCCCTGATAATGCAACTTTCTCATCTGTGAAACCAGGGTACCTGAAACTTCCTGASACATTAAACTGTGATATCCTTCTGTGTTTAAACATTTCTGTCTGAATGACAAGTGCTATTTAGACCAGTAAGTGAAAAAATGTGGGACTAAAAAAAAACCCTTCCCCTGTGGGAATTCTTCTGCTGAAGATACCATAACCTGAATTTTCARAAGGTTTGTAAATTTTGGTAGCATTTTACAGTGTTTAGAGATCAGAATGCTTCAAAGAGCCTTTAGGGTGTGACTTCASATTAGGAAAAACAAAGAAACAAACAAAAAAATACCAGAAAGAGGAAAATACAAATGGAATGAGCTCAGGATATTATCCAGGTACTTGGCTCTCAAACATTTTCATAATCATAGACATTTTGAAAATAGGAATGTTTATCTACCTCCTTTATCCTCTCTAAAAACTTGTCAAAGCTTTGAATAACATGGACAACAAGTCAGGATCACAAATGCTTTGCTGAAGCTCATAAAGTCTACCTTACCAGCTAAGGTGAAACCTAAAATTCCAATCCCAGTTAGTACTCCTGACAATGTTATGCACACATATGTGTGCATGAGATGAGAATATAGTTTTAAGTGAAAGCTGAGTGAAAGCATTTTTTGATTAACCAAATTTACTTTCCACATGCTCTTTAATAAACTTGATACTGACTTAGTGTGGAAACATCAACAATCATAAAGTATCCTCCATCTGGAACGATAGGCTTCAGTCCAGCCTCTCTCAGCAGCTGAGCCATCCGATCGCGCTTGCTTTCCAGCTCTCGAGACAGGGAGTAGAAATAGCAGTCAGGGTCATCCATGCGCCTGTAGTCCACCCAAAACGCTTGTGCCAGAGCCTCCTGGGAACACAATGCATTCATTAACACTCACTAAACTCACAGGCACTCACACTTCCTGCTGAAATCACCTGGATTTTTGTTCAATCCTGGCCCTTAACCAAATCACCACACAAATTAGACAAGCTCCATTTGTAATCTGTTTGTTACTTTGTGCTGTGGCAACACCCAGAACATCCAATCTTTTGCTAGGCATGAAACATGGACAGGAGACCTAGACACAAGGGTTTACAATCTGAATTGAAGTTCAATTTAATTGTTCAATAATAATGTACCACAGAATATTAGACACTTGTAGGCAGAACTGTCATTTATATTTGCTAGGAAACCATTAAGATTGTCATCTTTAATACAAGATGTACTTTGTAAGTGAAAGATGAAAGGATCTGAAAGACTGATTTTTTTTTAATGTCTGGTGAGCTGATCAAATTTGTTTCCTCTTTTTACACCCTAGAATATGTATTTTGACAACTAAAAATTCTTTGTTGTGATTATTGTTTTATTACMTGAGGCCAACAGCTTTCTTACACCAGGAATCAACCTCCTTTGCCCCATCTGTACCTACCTGTAATGGAGTTGGGCAAGTATATAGTGAATTCTGGTGAACAACTTGCAAATGCTTAATCAGGTACTCAGGACCAATGGACCARCCAAGCTAAGGGAGGAAAGCATTCATATATTATACTTATGGGCAGTGGTGTTACTGAAAGATAACAAATACTGAAAACTAGCCAATGTCTTAAGCTTTTCTATTTTAAGAATTTGTTTTGATAAATTACTAAGAAAAAGCAGGTTTACACAAAGGTTGGTGTATGATACCTTTAAAAAATGGTAGATTTGAGATAACAGTAATAGTTTCCCTTATCCCTCTCTCTCGTAAGATACTGAGCAAACTTCTAACTCTTCATATAACAAGGGTTAGAAATCAAACTGACCATTTATTAGGAATGTTATTTCTAATTGGTTTAGAACCTTTCCATCTCTTAAGCTCCTGTGTCAAAGCCAGTTTGAATATAAAACAAAAGCTCACTACTGAATCATTTATGCTGTAGTTCAGTTTGAACACAGGTGATAAAGAAGAATTCAGTTGTCAAAAATATTTTTTTTCACTTTCTGATACATATTTGAAAGGCAAGATGGGAAAACTGGGCAGTTAAAATATCACAATATCTATGTTTTCTCCAAGAATCTTTACTGATTTTGAACAAATCGTACTGTGGTGGTTTTTTTAGTAATTTATGCTCACAAGAGTTTATCAATTAAGAAACAAGAAGATAATTAAGATATGGGTCTTAAAGATAGGTAATTGCTCCAACTGCTACATTTTGGAGACATGAAKATTTGCCAGAAACTTTCAGGATACAGGTCAAAAACAGGCTTTTTTAGAGCAATAAACGTGTTCTGTTATATAAATAACTCATTTATATTGACTCTTCTTACCTTCCAGCCAGTCACTGGCTGGAAATGAAAACTGTATGTTTTCCCAGCACTTCCTATAGTTACTGTTCTCTCCCACATACCTGGCAATGTAGCTGTAACAGAAAATAAAATTAATTTGGTACAGGTGCACTCACATATTCCATGTAGTTTGAAGGACTGCATTGCTCCTAGCTCAGAGCTGTATGTTCATTGCAGCATCTTAAGCAAACAATGAGAATATTCTAAAACTATAGCAGTTGTAACAAATGAGAAAGGATATATGGGCCAGTGTGTTTTAGCATGAGAAGAACGTAAGGATTAATGAAAGGAGAAAGAAGAGACAGAAAATAAGAGGTACAGTTTGAAAACTATGGTAGTTATCTCAGCAAAAATGCACAATTATCCATAAGAAAAATATGATCTAAGGCTACCCATTCACCACAGGACAAATTATTTCTGATGCCTGGTAATAGTACTATACACAACATTAACTCAGGCACTGCAAACCCACTTTACTAGAATTCTCCAGCATCAGTGGCTGTCTCAGACATCAGAAAAAGAAAATAATTACTAAGACTTCTAACCTAGAACCAAACAACAGAACACCAGAACACTAGCAGAGTGAGTAAATAAATTATGCTGTATTGCACAATCTGAACAGGCCTGAGACTGACTGACAATAGCAGTTAGCTAAAATGTCTGCAAGGATTAAGGGACTCTCAGAGGCCTGTCTCTGCCTTTGCAGTTGTGTCTGATAGGAGACCAAAATCCTTTGTTTCCTTTCCAAGGAGATGACAGAACTAAGGTCTCTTCCTGTAGTTTGCAATTTTTTTTCTCTATACAGCTTCTGCAAAGGTCTACTTGGACTCTAACTTAATTAATTTCAAGAGAAACAGATAAATCCAGACACACATAAGTCTGAGACACAAAGTCAGACAAGGTTGCAATTACAGTAGTCACCAACATTTGTCTGCACATCATTTGTATACCAGAACCATGACCAATGAATCTGTCAGTTGTTAAATCCCCTCTCTAGTGAGACCAACGAACAAAGATTTTCCAARTGAAACCCCTGAATTCCACAAGGAAGTTTTTGCAGCAGTTATCGGCATTAGACATGTTGTCTTTCAGTTGTTTGAAAACATGTATTGCAATTTTTTGAGCTTACCAAGAAGAGAAATAAAAAAGCATGAAAGAAACTGATTTTCCTATTAGCATACCCATACTCAACTATGTGACCTTGAAAAGAAAASGTTTGAACAGATGTATCTTCTACCAAGCTAGGCCAAGAGTATAGATCACTTCCTAGAGGCAACCAAACTAGCTCTCACAGAAAGCAAAAAGAATTGGCTTCCAAAGCTAATGGCCTCTAGCAAGCCTGTTTCACCACATAGTCACAGGAATTCAACCTTGGAGATAGAATGTGACAGCATTTCGAACAATAGCAGCAGTACAAGGGCACAGAGAAAGAAGAAGCTCCATTACTTTCACAAACAAGTTCTAAATAGAGAAGGAAATTTCCCCATGCCACTTGGCAACCATTTATGACATCATATGACACTATAACCAAGTCTGACTACAATTTAAAAACTAATGAAGAGCAAACTAACACGTAACAAGTCTATTACCTGGGATGGTACTCAGCTTGTTGAGTGGCTTGCTCAGAATCCTCAGTTATGAGGTGCAACCTCTAAATCTGTCAGTGCAGCCCTAATCATTATGCAGAGGAAGTCCACGTTTTTACAGAAGGCAGATGATGGAAACATGATGAAGTGTTCTCCACTACAGAAAACTRCTTCAGTGACAGCACAAAGACTGTACTAATTTTATGATCTGTGGCCAGCAACCCCTGCTAAATTGTATCAAAGAGCAACTACCAGATCCTGTAAATTGATGCAATATCCACTTTGTGTCTCCCACAAAAACAAGTGTCATTGCATTGGATAGATTATGTGGAGGTTATWATAGAAACACAAGAGTAAATAACAAGGGAAATAACACACTCATTTTTATTGTATTATTTTTGTAGACTTAAAAGTAATAAGGAATATGAGAAACTTAAAAAAGAGCAGAGCCTGTTTCTTTCACTGAAATAATGTTATTGTTTACAGCATTACCCTGAAAGTTCTAGAGCTTGTAACACTAAAGTTAAAGATGATATCATGGGATCTGTTAGAGAATATGTACCTAAATCTAGTTGAGTAAATTTCTGGGCTTTAATTTGCATTTTCWTTATATAGTATTTTTACATTTTATGCTAAATTACAGAATGCCTTTTGTTCAACTGGAAATGTTTTGGTTTGAAGCATTAAGATGCTGATGATATTGGAGTTTCTGCATCTTAGGAATCTGCTGCCTGTCCAAATGATGAAGTGTAGCTGTCAATGTGTTTGGACCTGCTGCTGTTGAAAAGGAAAAGGAATTACCTTACACCACACAYAGAGATTTTAATTCTGAAGACAGCCTTGCATGAAATCCTAAGGCCATGAAACTCCTGCTCAGCCCACATAGAAATCTTTAACTGACTTCACTTTGCAACTGGGACACATGATCAGTTACTGTTAGGTAACCTGTTAGGATGCAGTGACTCAGATTACTATCACATTAATGTACCCAAAATGTTCTYCTTCTTCCATGTCTGAAGGTCTTTGAGACAGTATCACTATCAAGTCAACCACAACAGCCATGGAATTAGGTCACCCTCAAMACAGACTCACAGCCTGTGCATGGCCAATACAATCAGTGAATGCAGCTGGATGATCAGTAACTGTGCAGCTGAGCTAACAAGCATTGCAAGGTCATTTAGATAAAATTTTCTTTCTATTACTCAGAAGATTCAATTTTCACGATTATGTAGCCCCCACCAATGGATTTGTCACTCTACAAACTGAAGCCTAGAAGTAAAGTTATTCAGCATTCAACCAGTGACAGAGCCAGGATAAAAGGTAAGTCTTTCAATGTCTAATTTATAYTTAAGTGTCTTGATTTCATTTGTTTAATCTTAACTATATGCCTCTATTGCACACAACTGAAAYGTGCCTTCAATACAACAATAAGTATATCAGAACAGGTAGTTCATGCAAGATGAATCTTCCATCAGAAACAAAATATCTGTACATATGAGAAGGAAGTTTTGGACTTTTTAAATACAGCAGCAGAGCCAATCCAAGGCCACCAGACTAGAAAATTTCATAGAAATACATAGCTGTAGCATTATAGAACTGGCAGAGGAGTTCAGTAACCTGCACTAGGTTAAATTGTTCTGAGGCAGTGGGAGTGATTCYACTAACTTCAGTGAAACTTGGATCAAGTAAAAGAAGAGGCTCAGGAACCTGAAATCATTATTTGTTTTACTGGTTTGTTCTTGCAATGGTGCTTTACCTCTGTAGCAACACCACCTCAAGATTTGCCAGGTGGTAAATCTTTACTCTCATACTGCACTTGCAGAACTTATTTCACTGCATTCAGTGTCCAGGATTTAACCCTCTCTCCATCCTTCAGAGGGATAGTGCTCATGCACTATCTCCACAATGACMTTTATACTATTTTTTAGTTTTTCTAATTAGTGGAGCAAAAATAATTGTGTTCCTCATTGTCCACTTCCCTCACTGATTATCTCAACAAAGCTTTGAGAAGGAAATTCTAATTCGTGTTCCTTCTATTAGTTCTTAAGCAAAGCACTGTCTAATACCCATACAGGAACAGCAGCTATGTTTGTCATAGCCAACAAAAACTGAATAAGGATGGCAAATTCATATGATCATAACTGACTTACAAGCATCAGTCCTACTGGTTTCAATGGATATCTGCTCCAAAGTCACTTAAGAGCTTTGGAAATTCTATTTGGAAATTATTCTTTTAAATACTTTTTAGAAAAGAGAGGAACTCTCCTCCTTAGAGCCTGCATTGAAAACTTGCAAAGCTTGAAGTTTAAGCTTCTTCCAGCAAGCATTGTCCTTGGAAGGCAAATTCACAGTATCATTCCACAACCACTTCTAAGATGCCACAAAAAATCAGTACCTATTTTAATGTGTTTATTCCCTTTATACACCAGCCATTCATACACCTCATCACTGATGCACAGGGTGTCATGTTTAATACAGAGATCAGCTATTACTTGGAGCTCTTCTCGGGTAAAAACCTGGGATACAGAAAAAGTAAAGGAAAATGCATTAATCACAGTATTTAAGGTATTCTTTGAGATTAAAGTGGTGTTAAAGCAGGACTCTTACCTTGCCTATTGGGTTGTGTGGCGTATTCAGAATAATTGCTTTTGTTTTGGAATTAAATTTACTTGCAAGTTCAGCAGGATCTAAGACCCAATCAGCACTAGATGCAGAGTTTCCATCATTTTTCTAAAAAAAAAAAACCAAAATCCACAAAAAAAAAACAAAACCACAATAGATTTATACATGACTTTAACACGTTGCAGCCTAAAGAGAGCTGCCTACTTACCATCTCAAATACTTTCATAACCATTTGTGACAACCTATCCAATCTGTCTTGCTCACCTGAGAGAATGTAGTTCTAGGAACAGATAAACTATTACGACAGTAGATGTCCTCTCCTGACCACAGTCTGTCTTAAAGCCCCTGCAAGAATTGGTTTCCAGGATCTTGTTGCACACATGCTGATTATTCCAGTGYGTAATGCAGAATATGGCAGGAGCGTTTACAGCCTTGCCAGACAGTAGAGCAAGTGTGTGCTTGCTTGACTGAAAAGACTGATSACCACTGGGGATTCAAGGTCTTTTCCTCCTCCTTAAACTAATGAAAATGGCCAAAGAGTTAAAAATCTGCACTACTGAGTTACTGGAGTTTATATACTACAAAATACAAGTATCCCTGAGGTATTACAAGTGGTTAACAAGTTTGAGCCAGTTGGTACAGAGAACACAGAGCATGGCCACGCTACCCCTCTGACACCTGCAATGACTGGGAGAGGGCCAGACCAAAAACAAGGGTGTGAAACAGAAAATACTTGCAGGTGCCCTGTCATTCAAAACATCCCTAAAAGGTGGGCATCCAGAGGAACAGTCTCACCTACTCCCACTGCAGTCCTAGAGGTTTTTCACTCTGTGTTGTTCTGATTTCATGGTGTTCCTGCARCAGTCCTGCCCAAAGAGCCCCTCAGCCCTTGCCATGCAAGGCTGCCAGTTGCACAAGGCACAGCTGGCACAACAGAACAATCCCTGCAAGCTGTGGGCATAATGCCAGCAGTACCAATTTGACATTTAACCCATAGCCTATTCACCAATAAAGGAAACAGTAGTTCTTGTATGTATAGCAAATATGGCTACTACATGATCAGTCCTTGTTTAGCAAGCACATTTTGGAAAAGAAACTGTATTCTGTCATTGTAGGAATTGCTGCAGGGATCAAGAACCAAATATTTTGAAAACCAACTGACAGAGAAATTGCACTGATACATGGATCCCCTTTCCATAATTTGCACTGAAAACTGAAGAAGGAAGTTTTAATCAGCTTTCAGAATGCACAAATTAAAGCAAATAAGAAACACTGCACCTTCTCCAGCACTAATAAAATATTCTATCTCTTTTGGATTATCATTGTCTCAGACTTGCACTATAGCAATCTCTCTCATTTTTATGTAATTTGATATAATGAAAAACTATACAGAAAAGCATCGTATAGGTGCTGATCAAAATATGGATAAGAAACTTTATATAATTAATAATGTTTAAAAAGTTACTCACACATCTTAGTGGGATAAAAACAGGCTTTGCACCTGCCATCTTTACCATTGGCTCGTAACAGTCATAAAATGGCTCTATTATTATTACCTGAAATGAAAATCATCAGTATCAGAAACAAAGAAAGAGGACAAACTCATGAAAAACTGCACAGAGGCTAGACAATAGGGAAAAAAAACCCCAAACAAAAAACTCCATCAAAAGTAAAGGTTAATAGAACTATTTCAAACAAAAAAGAAGTGACTACCAGAGCAACAGAAAAGCAAGATGAGAATACAATACACAAGTGAAACAAATGAAACACTGAAAGCAAAATACATGACAACACAATAAGGTTTTGTCCACTATGGATAGAAATATTCCTGTAAAATGCCTTTTAATATCACTGTGAAAAAGGCAGACATCAGTAATAGTGAAGAGCCAAGCCATCACAGCTGGTACAGTAAACTAACAAGCTTTTGTGCKACCTACACTGCCACCATGCAATGGCCCAAAGCACAACCTGATACACAATGGATACCCAAACACCAACAATTCTTTGTGCCACCCTTAGCTGTCTGTTTCAGACAACAGCCCACAAGTTTTCTCAAGTAAGAAATCAGTGTGTATTGTGTCACCTAACARTAACAGTGATAAAGAAACTGCCACAGATACCCTAAGTGTGAAAAAAGGTGTTTGTAAGTTGATGAGTGATAGGAAGACATCCAAAGGACAGTTTCCTAATCACAGCTTCTGAAACCATAAGTCAGATGTGCAACTGTAAAAAATACCAATGGGGACAGAAAGAAGCCCCAACATTAACTTCTATTTAGAAGTAGACAAACAAGAAAAAGAGAAAGATTCTCATGTCTGCGAGTGTACGTGAATATCTCCAGTAAAAACTTACTTCATCTCCCTCTTCAATTAGTGCCTGTATTGTRCTGAAGAGAGATCCATAAGCTCCCACAGTCACCAGGATATCTGTGAGAGGATCAATCTTTCTTCCACAAACTTTCTCATAGACTTGAGACAAGGCTTTCACCAGTGATGGATGTCCCTGTTCAAAAAAAAAAAAAAATTGATTGAGTGTTCCTGACAATGTATAAAGCCTGTGTCTGGACTTTTTTCCACATGTATCAAAYGATTACATTTTGAAATAGAAAAATACAACATTAGCCCTCAGTGTTAATGGCTGTTAACAGGTATCAGGGTTTAAACTGTTAGCACACTAGTAAATAAAAGTGTTTTCAATTTATTTTTATCTAMTAGGAAATTCTTTTTCTATCTGATGCTTTTTAATTTCTTTCATATTATCACATCTGGGAGTAGACCCAGATAGCCTGTAGCAGAGCTAGAACAAGAGACAGAAAGAGAGAAGGGAATACTCTGACACCAATTCACCCTCACCTCCTTTTAAGTCTCTTCCAGCTCCTTCTGTTTCCTTYCTTATCTTTCAACTAATAGTATTTGGTGCAAGGAAAATCTTTTTATTGTATTTATATATCGCTGATAAATAGCATTTGTGATCAAAATATTTATTCATATAGTCCCATCCCAAATCTCAGAGTACCATTCACCATTTGTGTCCCCTCCAGGGACATGGTAGTTAMCATACTCTTCTCAAAATGCACAAATAAAAAGAAAACAAACATGCAACAAAGATCACATACAACATGGAAATAATAAGGCACAATTCTGTTTATTCAGGAAAACTGCAGGATTCCTACTTTTAAAATATTTTTCTTTGGGATATCTGGTAGAAATAGAAARCAGCTCCTTGAGAAAATGCAACTATGTAAGAAAAATCCTCTCAAATATTGAACATTATACCTCACACACAAGGCATTAAATCATGAATCCTTCTGTAAACAAAAACATTACCATAAATTAAGGCTTACAAATCATTGCTGATTCAAATGATAGCCATTTCTTGCCAGGATCCAGTCAGCAAGAAAGGAATGCTGCAGCACCCAAGCCACATCAGGCTACTCTACAGTCCTACAGTCATTGAGAGCTCCAARTCTAGCTGAGACAATGGCTCAATTATCAGATGGATGGGCATCACTCATTCTCATCCCTCCCACATGTGCTACCACAAAGACTCGTGCTCAAAAACCTCAAAAGTGCRTAAGTTCGTAGATGAAGTACAAAGGTTGAAGATGGGAATATTAGTAAAATTCCCCTTTAATGACTATCTGCAGTATATCTGTCAATATCCATAATTATCATGGGAATTATCAAACTGTTTGGATATAAAGAACAAAGTGATAGAAATAAATACTGAATAATTGCATGYATTAGGCAAATTATATTTGTGCTTGATTTGCAAATAGTTTTACAGCATCAGTCTGTGCATATTTGTCAGAAGGTAGATTTGGCATGGTTTTAACTTGAGATAATGTTCTTCTTAGTAGCTGGTAAAGTGTGTTACAGTACAGCAACCAGACAGGACAGCAGCCAGTGTTCTGGAATCCTGCCCACTGTGCCAAGGCTCCTCCAAAACCTTGTCTACTTGGTGGGCAAAGACTTTTCAGATACYTTATTRTGCATGATGAATRTACTAATGCTTAGCCCAGAACTTCACTTAATTCAAGATATCATTGGCGTGTATCTGACATAAAATAATTGCTTTATTCTTTCAAGTCTACAGAGAGAATTGTTTGTTATGTGTGTGTATATTTATATGTATGTATATATGTAGGTWTCTCATACTTGCAGARACTCTGTACACAGCTAAAGGCCCCTGTTGATTTTGTGGCTTGACCTTAGACCTGCTGTGTCACCCTGGAACTGCCCCATGATGACTGGGTTATATCTGACTGTGGTTAGCATTGCTAAGCCTGACCTGTGGATTGAATTCCTGGCTTGATCTCAGGGGAGCTGAGCTGCCTTAGCAGTATYTCTGGGCATGCCTTGCTCCCCAGGGCACAGCTGCCCACACCTCCCCTCTGCCCACTGTGAGAGCTTGTCTTTTAGGGAAGTGCTGGCCACTGCTGCTCCCCACCATTTCTAATGTATGCAGACTCTCAGAAAATAAGCAAAAAGTTATGGTGGAATGTGCACACAGTGATGCCACAACTACCAACACAGCTTCTGGCCTACTGCTCTGTACAATGCTTTTCTGACCCTGTTGCATAACATGSTCAGCTAGAAAAACACTTGATAGACTCCTYAGGGTCYTGTAGCAGTCCTGGCACATGATTCTCATTTGGGCAATACAGTTTATCACAAAACAGAAGACAGACAAACCAAACAAGGAAGTGATCATACTGAAACAGTAATAGTCCCCTGGAATACCCTGCCTTGGGCAATGATAAATKSCTCATACTCCCACCCAGCTCAAGAGAGAAACTCTACAAGCCAGCTTACAGAATGGGTAATGAATATATTCCAGGGGCAAAAACTTCCTGTTTTCATCTCTTCCTAGTCTCCACTAAATTCTGTGGGTSAATGTCATCTTGATCCTAGAGGTGCTGTCTCAAGTGGTACCAAGTATTTCTTCCTCATCCTCCCATAGTGCTGATTCATGTTCCCCCTGACCAAAGTCAGAGGTAGATGTATAACCTACACTCTTTAAACTGAATAACTCCTCAAAGACAATCTATCCCAGACCTGCTCTACCATTTTGCTCTTGCTGAAGGATTCTGCCTCCAAGCAGCATAGAGGAAGTTCATTAGTAACAGAAGCTACTAGATCAACTTAATTTGGGACATAAGACTATGATCTATAGATAAAACTCATTTAAAGTCAATTTTTTTTCCCTGTGTCACATTTTCCACTGAACTTGGGTCCTGGAGTTCCACAATACTTACAAAGCCTCGGGTGTACTGGTTCAGTCTGTCCACTGCTGCCACCTTTGCCAGCTCTTCTTTAACATAGCTGGGAGGGGATATGTCGGGAAGGCCTTGACCGAGATTAACAATTGAGGGGTCTGCTGCCACTTTTGTAAATTCAACCCTGGAGGGAAAAACATCCTAAAGTTAACATAYCAGATAAAATTATCTTTTTATTCATTAGCATTAGAAGGCAAAACAGAAGTATTTCAGTATTTCAGTTTGCCAAACTTACASCAGTGGGAACAGGTTTAACTGGAATGCTCACATGGAGAGCTGAGGGCTGAAATAATGTAAATGACCACAGGGGTCAGAGGGCACCCAAGAAAAGGTTGATGTTCTGCATCCACAGAAAAACCTTTCTGCCAGAAGTGTGCTCAGATGTGCAGATACACAAACACACACTTACTCTGGATATAGGCAGAAAYTGAATACCAGGCACATTAAATGTCTTAAAGGTTAAATTCAGTCAATTGAAGGAGCCATTTAATCTACCCAGTCACCTCAGAGAGGTACAATTTTTTTAATTTCAGGATCCTTGAACAATTTTTCCTTTCTCCCTTCACAGGTCAGCTGTACATTTTACTCTTTCCTCCCTATTGAAATATTAAYAARATTTAAAAAACAAAACAAAACMACCTTCCCCCCATTATACCCTCCCCACGTAGCATCACAGTTCTGTCAAAAACGAATACAAATCACTAGAAATTTACCTTGAGGCTGAATAATCAAAACACCTTGTGTAAATGTACACACAACTAATGCAACACATACACACAAGGTAAACACAAAATAGTCTTTTCACCAACTAAGAATATTCCATATTTATCAGTGATGGCAGTATTGCTTTAAGACCAATTCACTACTTAGAAAAATATGTATTAAAAATAATGAGCTGAATTATAAAACAAGTATAATGGCTTTTTAAAAAATCTGACTTGTTTGGTAAACACAAATCAGGTGTAATTGAAATACATTACTCAACAGAATTAACATTTAAATTTGAAAATCAGCTATACTACCATGGCCATGAGTTATACTTGTCTTACATGGTTTAATAGATGAAGAGAAGCCCAAGCCTAGCATTTAAAGCTCAAAAATAACAATGAATCATACCTTTAATTGAATTTAATTCACTGCTTCTAAACAGGTGCCAAATATATTCCAGCAGAGATAGCWACTGCCATGTACCTTATTATTGGCAATAATTACCTTTTTGGAAAGAAAATACATCAGCCAAGGCCATTTTCTGAAATTTGCAGATATTTTCCTCTTACTTACCACACATTGCTATCAAGGCCTTCAATTCGCCTTGTATTTTTGTGTCTGAAGGGCATTGTCTGCAAGATGAAAATATACAGACAGAAGGGTTTTGTTAAGAAAGACAAAGCATGATACTGTTGGATTCTGCATGAAAACCCTCATTCATGCTTTCTCAAATATACCATTGCCAGCTGAATTCAGTAGTYACACAAAATTATAGACATGTTCTTTCATTAAAGCTTCCATAATAGCTTGAATTCAGACTAACAAGAAAATACACAAAAACATCTGAAATTCTCATTCATCATTATCTAAATACACTAAACTTTCAGCAAGGATGGAGGAAGGGCATCATTTAGCTCAACAGCTTTAAAAGATGACCTTAAAAGAAGAAAAATAGTGTACCTACTTTCTTTTTCTTTTCTGTGATATGCTAACAGCTTAAAGACAATGCTATTTCTAGTCCAATTCCTGCTCAATCCAGTTTGGAATGSACACATTTGAAAACTAATTTTATTTCTTAAACTGATGGGTAAAAAGAAAATAGCAAAGACATTTCCTATTTCCATTCATAKTTTTTAAACTTTGAAGTTAGAGCACAGCAAAACCATAACAGAATTTGGTTTTTTCTGTATATTCAGACCCTAGATTAAGGTATTAGAAAAYTTCTGTAAAATAGGTTTTTAATGACTACTCTATACGGAGGCAGAGAAAAACCTACTGATAGTTGTGATATTTTTAAGCTAAAAATGGAAAGGAAGTTACGAAAAAGAAACCTAAATTTATTCTTATGTGAGAACAAGAAAGGTGCAAGTTCATATCTATCTTTGCAAACTAGCTTGATAGCAGAAGAAAAATTACATGGTCCCTCAGCACTCCAGACACTCCTGTTTGTTTTGAGTTGAGCTAGAGATTTTTAGTTACTTTTACCACTGCCAGCTATTGTTATTAGCAGAAAGATTCAAATATTCCAGCCAGCATACTCTGAGATGAAAATGTCTGCATTAGCATTACACCCATTAGCATTACACCCATTCAGAGTTTCAACTCTGAATCCATAGAAATGATTCCTAGTAGACACAGTAAGCAGCAGGTCCATSCTTGCACTCTACAGTTATGAAGCCACCTCATTTGTTGTGATATGAAGAATAGGAAGCTATGAAATTAAACAGAATCTTGTCTGCTMMTAYGTCTTCTCAACAGATCTGATTCTGACCTCATCTGTGTGACTCAAAYACCASAGGAATCAAACACAAAACATCTTTTAGTTGTCCTCATGAARAAAACATTTAAGATAACTAAACAGRTCAAATCAGATTTCTTAACACAGAACAAGAGGGAGTTCAGGGAGAGTCCTGACTAGGTAATCTGTATTGCATTTATTGAAAAACACACATATTGTTTAGRAGATTAATCCAATTTTACAGCACATGTTTTGGGAAATATGATTAATGTTTGGCTSTACTTTAAAAATACAAACAACACAGGTAACACACTAAGACACAGATACACACCCTTTTTTACATGCTAGACCACTTCTTGTAGAGAAAGGAATAAGACTCACCTCAAATCTTGCTAATTGACAATGAGAATTCTGTATGATGCCATGAGTAAATTTTTTCCATGCACTGCCTCTCCTTAAATTGTTCCAATTTGCTAAAAGCTAAAGGCTTAAAAACTGCAGGACTTTTATAATGAACTACAATGTAACTCTTATCTGCATTGAGTAACCTTCCCTAGCTAAAAATGTATTGCCAATAAAATAAACCTTCACCTTACTGTTCCATACTATATAAGTTAAAATATTTATCAACTCCAGTATTTCTATTTCTTGCTTTCTTACGTCTTGGAACTAGTTTCAAAATAGAATAGCAGGACTTGCATTAGTTTTCAGCTTTTTGCAGATTCAGATTACAGCTGGGTTCAGATCAACCTTACTACTTTGGGGAAGCCAACTAATTAACTGAGATTTTAAGATGAAATCCTTATTGGCATTTTTTTTCCAGAAGGTCATGACAAATCCTAAGACTCTTTTTTATTTCAGCCCTGTTATGTCATCACCTGATAATCTCCAATCCATTCCTGGGTGCCAGGCYAGGATTTCCAGGAGACAAAAATGGGTGTTAAGCAGGAGAGCCAGGTCTTCATCAAACTCTAACTGCCCTCCTACTTTCCCTAATGCTTTCTAACAAGGGAAGCACCTGATAGAAAGCCAGGTGCTCCTTGTATTTATCTTTTTTCTTAATTCAGAAAAACCCATAATGAAATTGAATGTCAATAGGTTTAATAATGTTGGAAGCAAACAGTCTGACATGGTACATACATAAATTGTAGAATACACTGTCAAGAGCTACAACTTAAGCCAAGATCTTAAGAAAATCAAACTTTWAAAAAAAATCCAAAACAACCAGTATGAAATTTGAGGACATTTAATGTGAATATCCAACTCAATTAAATAGAATAGAAATACATACAGCATATGAAAAGCTGACTCAGGCAAAAACTGACCTACAAAGTGCCTTGCACACTAAAAGAAACTTCTCATATGGGCAAAATATGTTACAACTTTCCAGTAAAATGATTCAAGCATGTTTTGAAGGATCTGTCATGTGCCTTAGTTGACCCAATTTGTTGACTAGATGAACTGGGAGCACAATTTACATTCCACTGTTCTATATGGAATGCAGTGTCACCTCCAGCTGCCTGCCATGTTGCAAAGCTGGTTTCTCTCAACATAACTGGAAGACTTTAAATGAAGTTGCACAATCTTATAAGCAGTTAAGCTGGGAAATTGAGAAGATTCTATATAAAATTAAGTTTAAGGTACTYATAGACCCCTTGTTATTGCAGCATCAAGAAGCAACATTACTCTCATATCATTAAAGGAAAACTGAGACAAAWGAAATAGTGTCTTACCAAAAGCCTGTAATAAAGCTCAGCTTGAACCTGTCTCCTGTATCTCAAAAAGCCAGGCAGTCTTCCTGGTGTGATTTGTACTAGATGTGACTWTAAAGACTGAAAAGGATACACAAAGCAATAATCACCTAATTCTGTTACGCTAGTGTGGTTAATATTTGACTGATTCAAAGACCTTGTTTTGTTCTTGATAGTAAATGTTTTTATCTCTAACAAGAAATAAAGTACAGCTAAGGCATATATATTTGCAACATTGCAAAATTAGTGCACCTCTAAAACATTGCATGAAATAGTTTTCTCTGTGGAGCTGAAGGAATACTTACTGCAGAGGTGGAATGTTTGATGGATCTGGAAAGCAAATCTGTTCTTAGCTGGCACGTTCTAATGCCACGGCAACAGAAGTTTCGTGAAGCAAGAAACATGCCTGCACAATAAATAAGTGACCTGAAAAACCTTACAGATTCTAGGAAGGAGATCCTACACATCACTAAGCAATTTTAAGATCAGATCCTCTCCTCCTCTTCCCCCCAGTGATTTTGTTTCAATTAAGTAAGTGCTACTAAATTATTAYCTTGTCACAGTTGTAAGCACAGAGGATGAAACCCTCTAATTGACAGAGCTGAAAAATGTTTCTGAGTGTTATCTCAAAGGAAGGATTCCTTTATTTGACAATACWGATCTTTGAATAACAGCTAAGACTAACTGGAATTCAAGCTTCGAAGTCTTGGTTAGAATTCTTGTGAAAATGTGTTTGTGTAATAAAAATTGCTATTAAAATTGCTAATACAGAATAGAAAAAGAGCCAATTTTTTTACAAGTCACACATCTTTAAAACTGGCCTCCATTTCCATGTGTTTCAAATCAGGTAGGCTGAAATCAGGATAATTAAGATGACCAGTCACACTGGAGAGGGAGGCCTATGAACTTCATGTAACTACACAAAGTTTTGTCACAGTGACTTGGCAAACAGTAAATATCTCCCACAGCTGAAAACAGCTAGAAAAGGCACTTTGTGTAGAGTAACAGATCATTCACAGACTGGAGAAAATGTGTCCTGGTAATTAATAACTATCAAAAAAGAAGTAAGAACTGGCACTTCAGGCAGCTATTTCCAGAAGATACTATAAAACATATATATTAGACTACACTGCCACAATGACTGAAATGTGTTAGAAACATATAACCCACAAAGCTAAATGTCAGAAACACAGCAGCCACAGCAGTATAATTATTAACTTTGTTTTCCATACTACAYTCATTAAAGGGTATACAACTCCTGTCTCCCCCTGACTTTGCTATCTGAGAAGACGAAGAGAACAAAAAAAAAGGAAAAACTACACTATTTGTATTAGAAACAAAGGAATGCCATTGCCTCTTAAACACCCTGTAAGCTTGGTGAACAGAAAGAAAAAAGGTAAATCAATAGCTCCATAAAATATGTTTTCATTAACAAGAATGCTTTTATTCCAACAAGAAAGTGTCCTTTACACTTATAGATACACAAACTAATAGAAAAGGCCAATCAAAGATGCCTCAGTGGATAAGTATGCTGATTTTGCTGATTTTGCCTTTCTCTTACTCCAGTGCTACAAACTCACTTCTGAAATTAGGATCTTTCTTACAACTCAGTACTGAGTTGTGACTAACTTCAAAATACCCCCATAATCCCACTGCATTTAGCAATCTGGAAGTAAACAATTGATGTTCATTTACAAGAAGAAACTCTGCTAGTCTGAAGACTAACAAAAGTAAACGGCAAGTAAATCTTTGACACTGGTCAGCAGATACTCTGAAAGAAACAGAAGAAATACATGTGYTTAAAGAAGACCTGAAAATCCATTTAAAGTTATTTCTAATAATACCACTTGGCATATTCAAGGYTATCTTTGAGAATAAGTATGCAAAATCAAATAGATTATGAAGGTCTCTATTTCTCCCCTTGTTTAAGGTTACAAAAACTAGTTGTATAATTTGCTGATCCTATCTTAAAACATGACCATGACATTGGTGCTATTCCCCAGGGTCAAACCAAAAGCCAGCATAACTCCTGCAGCCTGCTGTGAACACTTGCAGTAGTTAGTTAGCACAGAGAGACAAACGTGCATATTTTTGCCTGTTTCATTTTGCATTGAGAAATAGAAAAATTAAACAAAAAACATGCAGGCCTCACATGCAGAACTAACTTGCAAGTAAGAAAAATGACTGACAGTTGTAAATATTTCCAGCATTAGTGCCATGGTGCACTGAAAAGCAGACCCATTATTTGACACAAGGCAATCACACAAAACCACCACACTGCATGAGCAGCTGCAGACCTGTATAACTGTGGCGTGGTCAACCTCTGCAAGTGCCCAAAATACCTGAAGAAAAAATTATATCCACCTTTAATACCACAGAAATGTGAGAACTTTATGAGGAACATAATGGAAACGACTTAGCAGAACAGCCTCAGTAAGAACTGGCACTGGCATGTCACACTTCTCCCACTGTTTCTCTTTGTGACACTTTCCCAGTGAAAACTGAACAGCATTTGTTCAGACTCAAGAGACAAGACTACTGGCCATTATATGAAAAAGCCTCCTATAAAGTACTTTTATGACTTCTTTTATTTCTAAACATGCTTCTTTTCTCATCTGTAACTCTGAGTACCTCCACTTAAGCTACTCTAGGATGTAAAGAAAAAGGCTTCCTTAATACAAGCAGATACTCTCCCACACACTGAGCTAAAAAGGAGAAAAAGAAAAAAAAACAAGCAAGGCCTACTCTTTTTTTCCACACACATTCCCACTATAGTTTTATATGACATGTTAAGACATACCACAGGCTCAAGAGAATTATTTCCGGTTACTTTTACGATGAATGCACTCCCAATTATTACCCCTGTATGTCTCTTAGCACAACCAAGTATGTGTAAGGCATGTCAGTGAGATGGTTTATGTTATCCTGAGCTAAGTTTTTATCATTGGAATACAAAGTTTCTTCCAGATCAGGRAAGTTACACAATGCCAGGCAGTTAGAGAAGTGCTGCAAACTCCTCTTTTTTCAACCCTCTTCAAATTTTGTGAAGTTCTTCAAACTGWGGAAATGCACTTTGTGGGGGAATTAAAACGCAATATTAATTTATGTCTTGGGCTTATTAATGTTTCTTTTTTCAATCTTGGAGCCAGACATCAGCATTTTGGCCAAGAGTCACATTTCCTAAACACAGAAATTAAATTAGGAATTCTTWTCATCCCATTCTAATTTTCAGTGCTCTGAAGCATTCATGCAGTCAGTCCTCCTCAGGCTTGCATATCCATRGAGAAAACAGGAAAATTAACAAGTTAGAGGAAAAGGGATAACAAATGACTATTCCTACTACTACTGTCTATACTTTTAGGGGAGTGAGAAGCAAGCAAGGCTACCAGAAAGGTCAGTGCAGTAACTGTTTTTTTAGTGGGATTGGTAGGAAGACACATGCTGRTTRCTAATTGGGTTGAAACAYAGTTTTGCACTTAAACTAGACTGGAAGATACAACTGGACTTGGTCATGGGAAATAGATGAATACATCTGTGAACTAATAATCATTTAGATCATGCTGTACTTTGTAACTGTTCCAGCATAGATACAATCTCTGAATTTAGACTTTCTGCTCCCTTCACAGCTGCCCAGCCTGCTGGTCATGCAGCACCCTGACTGCGGGACGCTGCTGAACCTCTGGGACATTTTATWAAAAGTTACAGTTTTGTAATTAATTAATTTTCCTCCTTTGAAACAAAAGGCCAAATGCTGCTGTTCCTTCATTTTTGAGCTTCGATTATTCCACCTCTAAAAAAACCACGTCACAGAGCTTGAACAACACTTGGTCAGATCCCTTAAGCTGCTGCATTTTTCGAGGYAACAAATAGTTTCATTTTACTGTGRAGACCCAGTGACAAACATTACTAGAAACACTGAAAGCCTGTCTGCCACCACAGTGATGTCATAATGTAAACATAACCCGTTATATTTGTGTTGGGCTTAATATTTTTTTGGATATGCAAACCTGGAAAAAGTTACACCTCAGCTAAATGCTGTCAATTCTTTGAAGGACTGTCTCTTCTTATTGTCTAGAGGATGAAAGCCCTGGAGAAAGAAAAGGTGCCATCCTACCAGTAGAGGCCTCTCCAGGACATTTTTTCCCACCATCTATATGCAACATATGGCTTATTGAGCCAAGAGAACTGCTGCCAAAATCACTGTACTCAGGGAAGCTGGGCAAGGGCACTGAACTTAAAACCTGCTGTATTAGAAAGATTTATAATAGTAGTCAACATGTTGTCATTTCTTCTTCCATAATCTACCAGGAATGGAGCAAACTGTGTGCGGAGAAATACATTTTACCATACGGATTAAGGAGCGGGATGAGGTTGTGGAGTTTTTGCTTACTTTTTTTTTTTTACGCTCGTAGAAGAGCTGTACCATGTATCTACTCTGTGTTGCAYTTACGCTCCCACCCACACGTGTTTTTTACCTACAGGACGGGGTTGGGGAGGCCGGAACTTGCTTCCAACCTGAGGGCACCGACGCCGGCCGTCCTCACCCACAGGCTCCTCGGTCAGGGCCGGGGTTCCCCGGGCCCRGCCCGGCCGCTCTASGGGAMAAGAAASGCGGCCGGCCCGAGCTCGGGTTGGGAGCCGCCTTCCCCCAGGCGCTCGGCAGAGACAGGCCCCGAGGGCAGCGCACCCGCCCCGGCCGGCGCCGCCACGCCGCCACACTCACCGCCTCACTCACGGCCACACGGCGACATTCACCGCCTCACTCATGGCCACAGTCACCGCCACACTCACGGCCACACTCACCGCCCCGACACCGCCTCCGCTGCCCGCCGCGATCGCTCGCGATGGGGCGGGGCCGGGGCCGCCCGTCCCGCCGCTCTGAGGGGGCGGGGAGCGCCCATCCTTCCTGTTCCTCCAGTCCGAGGGCCGGAGAGCGCCCGTCCCACCTCTCTGAGGGGTGGAGAGCGCCCATCCCTCCCATTTGTCCAGTCCGAGGGCCGGAGAGCGCCCGTCCCTCCTGTTCCCCTCGGTGGAGAGTGCCCGTCCCGCCCGTCCCGCCCGTCCCGGCGCTCTGAGGGGCGGAGAGCGCCCGTCCCTCCTGTTCCCCCCATCCGAGGACTGGAGAGTGCCCGTCCCGCCTCTCTGAGGGCCGGAGAGCCCTCGTCCCTCCTGTTCCCCACGTCCGAGGGCTGGAGAGTGCCCGTCCCGCCCGTCCCGCCTCTCTGAGGGCCGGAAGAGCGCTCGTCTCTCCTCCCGTCTGAGGGCCGGAGAGCGCCCGTCCCGCCCGCACCGCCCGTGCCGCCGTGCGGGTGAGGAGCTGCTGAGGGTCTCTCCCCGGTACCAAGTTATGGTGGATTTTTTTTCTTTTTTGGTCAGAACTTGAATTATGGGGTKTTTTTCCTCATCTCTTCGTGCTCGACTACATCTTGTAATGGAGCTACAAACGCCCATGTACGTAGCATCTCCCAGGTATCATAAAACTTGGTTAACTGGTTGCCTTTCTTGGGCTTTGGCCTTTCTGCAGGGAATAAGGTGTGAAAGTAAAAAAATTGTCTCATGCCTGAGTTAACCGCTTGTAAGGAAAAGCGTGAGATTTTCCAGATTTCTTAAGGTATTCCATAAATTCACGGGATCTGCATTTTTACAGTTCCATTCACAATCAGGACAGAGACTCAATTTGTAAATGAAAAAGTTCCCTTTAATCGACCCCTCATCATCACCAAATTTGATTATTCAGTTAGAAATTTGTATATATATTTGAAATGTTTTTGCAGCCTACTTTTCCTGCTCTTMTAAATCTTTACACAACTGGTTTGCCTTAATATCAACATCGTTATACTGATGTACATTATTGTACATCATTGTTTAAGAGAAAGACCATACAACTCCAATTAATTTTTTATGCTAAGTCCCATTGTGATTCTGCAGAGCTGAAAGAACCCACAAATCRGATTTTACAAGGGCCAGGCATGACACTGTGTCAAATACATTTCTTGTTTAACAATGTTCAATAATACAGATAAATATTTTTGAAAAAACTGTACGAGCCAGTGAGGAAATACTTTCTATAGCAAGTCTTCATTTTTTCCTTTTAATGTGGATACTAGAAAGATCTCTGATGTGTCAGTAAGGATCACAAAGATAAGGATTACAGGATGAATGCAGATATGAAATATCTATTTGCATATCATTACCATATTTATTGTGTTACAGATATAATCATTGTGTATATTTATAGAAAAATGAAAGAGTAAGAGTAAGAGCTGATTCAAGAGAACCAATTCTATAGGACAAACTAGAACRCTCTACTTGTATGTAGAAATACTCTGACAAGGTCAGAACAAGAAAGCATAATTAAGAAACAAGTCGCAGCAATTATTTTAGATCCTAAGTAAGACATACAAAGAATTTAACACTTTATTCCTTTTTTTTTGTGTGTGTGTGTGTGTGTAATGCTTCTTGRGAATTCTCAAAGTCTCAAAATGTAGTCCTCTGGCAGGGAGGACATCTACAAGCATGCACTGGAGGGCAGCAGATCCCAACCTCTGCTGTGTCATGAGGTGTTTCAAAAAGGGGAAAAAGGAAACTTTAGCCTACCATTGCTTTTTGTTCCATTGATGCATGTATTTTTCAGAGAGTCATGGGGTAATCCATGAACTGTGATGTTTCCCAGGCTTCTGCATCATCCTGTCTACTCTAGACCCATGATACAGATAGCTGAAGGGATGTTGGTAAGATTCTCCTGATTCATGCTCAGGTGATGAAACAAGCAGTGTTTGAGTTCTTACCCTAAGTTTACCAGATCAGCAGAGATAGTCAAGAATACAGGAGGTTTTGAATCTTGTCTGCTCCAGCTGGCCCAGACATTTCCTCTTGCAAGACTGTGATTTTTGTTGGTGCAACAGAATCTTTTGACCATGTGAGTTAATAGGATCCACTGCAGTTTAAATAATGTGGCAAAGACAGTAGTGTCTGTTCTTTTAGTTACAATTCTGTAGCYCCTGGTGCAACAGTCTTGGTTTAAATTTCAAGTGAATATGAAAAACATACAAGARGTCCAACTTCTGCAACAATCAAAGTCTGCTGTAGTAGAGCATAACTATGAATATTGTAGTTGCTATTTATGTGCAGTAGCAATTTTTCAAATTCTTTCCCCCAGAATGACTTTTTTTTTTTTTAATGTAATGGTATTTTGCGCTTTAAACAGGAAATCCTCACTTTGCAAATCAGTCAGATGGCCTTGAAGGAGGCCTGTTTCAAAAGTGTCAGAGAAATTGAGTAAGCAGCCAAGCCTTCCTACACTYTGAGCAGTGTGAAGCTCCAAAACTTGTTTCAAAGAACTCTAACTTAAAAGAATTTTACCAGTTCTTGAACATCAGGGAAAACGGGAACACAGAGCCTAATGATTAAATACATTGTCTGATGAATGCAGCAGTCAACATTTTTCATAAAATTAAATCAATCCTGAAACCCAGGGCTCAGCTAAAATAATAAATTTAGGTGTGGTGAGGCATTTGGGGTTTTTTTATTTATCTTTCACACATAAAAATAATSTCTATTTCTGTATTTTAAAAGTAACTTTGCCATCAACCAAATKTAACTTTTCTGATCTTTTTTAAGCACCCCAAATATCTTGTACTGAGGTTCAGTTTAGAAGTATCACACTCATTTTGTAAGTGCTTACTAATGCCTCCTCAATTTTTGATAGAAGTYTACCATGGCAGCTTAACAGAGTCTCATTCATTAGAAGTAAGAATTAGTGCATTTTTAGTCTAATTTCTTTTCATATAATCCACCTCTTTTTTTTTTTCTTCTTCTTTTTGTTTTAATAAGAAAGGAGGTCAGAAGTTTCTACACTTCAAAACTGATTAGTGAGGCAGTTCAGTTGAAGRGGACAAAATTACTTGGCAGAATTTGGGTGCCCAAGCACACTATTAACAGTCCATAAAAAATCAGCTGACTTCAGCTGTGTTTTGTCTGTCAGAGTTTTCTACCCTAGCTGCAATAGATAAGACTTTAATAAATCTGTATCTTGGCCAAATCAAAGTGGAGATGAAAAACATAACATTTAAATCAGCTTTGCCTTGGCATATAGCCAATACTTTCCAAAGTGGTATTATACAAGTCATAAAAAAACCCCCTTATATGTGACAGTTCCAAAAGGAAGGTATATGCTGTAATTTCCTTTTTGTATGAATTTAAGGCCCCAAAGGTCTTTTTCATCAACAAGAAAAAAAATTTAATTACTGATGGGACCTACAAGTCTTTGTCAGACTTGTTTACTAACAAGAATTTGACAAAAGCCTATTTTTCTCAATACAAAATCAACTGGAGAGCAGATGAGAGCATCTCTTTGCTCACAATTCCTCTTCTTAGAATGTTCCTCTGTTCATTTGCTCCCTCAGAATTGCAGCGCTATGCTTTTCAAGTCCTGCTTTTCAAGCAAAAGCACAGAAAGGCATGCTGGTGTCTGCAGCAGCTCTGTGTCCTGTGCTCATGCCTGTGCAGTAAGTTAGGCAGGACACCCACTCACCTCTCAGCCATGGCTAATTTGATAGTTGGGACCATCCTTACCCCCAGCCCATGGCCCTGCTGCCACTTCTCAGTCTGCCATGTTGAGGCTGTAGGCCCTGCTCAAGAAAGAGTGTGAATCTTGTCTTTTGCAAATCCTTATTGAAGAGATGTTCTGAGGAAYTGGTGTGCCATCTTGAGAATAATGCATGATAATACAGATGGAGAAGTATAGCTCAAATATCTCACAAGCCCAGCTTTATTCCTAAGGCTGAGTGCTGCCAGYATCTGCATTGGAGAAGAGGATGTGACCCTCTGCTCCCACACTGTGTGACTAAYACTGGATTGCATAAGTCTAGGAAGCTGGAAATACTTTGGTGAGAATTTCCCATATTACTCAGAGTATGGAGTAYTAAACAAATGCATAGGATTTTTCAGTCATTTGGGGTTAACTGTATGACTCGTGTCTGACTACGCTGTTGTGTGATAAAACATTCCAAATATGTGCCAAGGAACTCCCCATAACAAGTTGTGCTGTAAGCATTTATTTTGATTCTCATTAAAAAATAATGAGTTTTTCTTTTCTTTCCTGGTAGGCTGCACTGTTACAATTTGCTTATCAGATAGTAGTTACTGTATAAGCTTGGCACTGTTTTAAAAAAGGCATCATGGCCAATTAATGTGATCCTGGAATTCAGATTATACTTGCATTATTACCTCTAAAGATCTAATCTTAGAAGGTGCTGAGAGGACTCCAATTTTAAATTACCTCATACATTTTTAATGRAAGTATGAGAAAGAAAATTGCATGCAACTGCAGAGTGTAGCAGGTGTTGRAAAGCTCTGGCATTTTTTACCAGTATCCACAAACAATTAATTTATTTGGCTATTTTTCATACCGTCAATGCTGAAGGCAAGACAGCTGTATCTGAATATAGTAGCTTCCTTYAACCCCCCTGTAAAGTGTCATAGTGTAGTTATTGCAAGCAGTTTGGAACAGATGGTCAGGTAGGAAGTGTGGCACTCAATTAAAATTCACTGTAGCACCATCTTAGTTTTCATAGAGTCACAAGAGGTGCTGGCAATTCTTCCCAAGTGTTCTTTTATATTTTTTTCTGCAGGGCCCTATATATTTACACACTATAAAGAAGGAACTGCCTGATGATTTGAGTAAAAGGTCTTTTTAAATATTGTTCTAATTTCATCTGGCATAAAGATGTCAGAGTTTTGGAGGGAATATGAAATGTCAGACTCTGAGAGTCCCAATTTTCACATTACCTATGGCTTTGAGATACTACCGTCTTGAGAAGAAAATATATTGATATTTCTGTCCAGTTGATACTGGAGGAAATTTTWAAGATTATCCTATTCATCTGATGAATTGTTTTGAGCTTTGCTAGTTTCGCAGTGTCCCGCGCAGTGTGGCAGGAGCAGGGGTGTTGCCGGAGCGAGAGGCAGAGGAGGCGCGCAGGTCCCTGCAGGCGGGCAGAGCTGTGGCTGCCCACGGATCCGGCAGAGGGARGTGTTGTTCTAAAATAGCCGGCCCTTGTCGGTCACTGCGAGCCACGCTATTGCACCAGGAATCGATGATCTGGAGCGCGTGGAACATGTGATTCATAAATTGTCAGKAGAGGACAAAGGAGCTTTAGYAAATGTCAGAAAGAGCAAGTGAGATAATGATCAGGATGTGCCAGGGAATTAAATTAAATTATATTAATAACTATGAAGYTTAYATGGTTTTTATTCTCTTAAGGAGAATAAATGTCAGTATGGAGTTTTAGGAGTTAAAGAGTTGTGATCTGCTTGTTCATGCTTCACCTAATTATGCAGCTGTAGCCTTTCATACCAGAAGACAGGATCTTGAGAATCAGCCAGAAACGCACTTGGTGATCACAAGGCAAATTGTCATAGGGTGCTTTATTTTCAGAACTGGCTGAGCCTCAGGTACTGCTGCCAGCATGATCACCCATCAGGATGCKGCTGCTCCTGCAACTGCAAGCACTRTTGGAGGGTTAAAAGACAAGAGTAATATCATCTCTGTAATATTTAAAAGAAATTTCAATAGAAAATATTTCAAAGTGAAATTTTGACTGTATTACCCTTTTAAATATACAGCACTTTACCATATAGCTTTCCCTTTCTTACTACATAAGATTTCCCAAAATTGTACAAATGAAGGTGTTGAAGCAGATCTCTGGATACCCAATAGTCACACTAAGCATAACATTTGAAATAATTATTTTATATATATATATATTCAAAGTTCTGTTTGTGACATATAAAGAGCAATTTTAAAAAGATCAGGGGATGTGTGAAAGGAAGCTCAACTTTCACAGTTTTGTCAAGCTGTTGTTTTTCAGTGTCTTATAAATGGCTGTCACAAACAAACAGAAAGGGTGTTGGAGCTTGAAGAACATTTTCCAGACAATGTTGCTTGAARAAGACTGGAAGAAATGAATCCTGAAATAATTGTCACTAAGCTAACCTTAAAGATGAGCTTGATCTGCTAGGTATACAGTGAGTAGATGCTCTGCTAAAACAATGTTGTTTTTGAATAAGATGTTAACAAAATATTTCCTTTGCTCAGAGATTGGTGTGGTGCAACTGATGGGTTGAGTCCTCTCCTTGTGCTTTCCCAGGAGCTACCCAGTATCAGAGTAAAGAACTAAACCCAGATAATTGTGCTGCAATCTTCTGCTCAAGTAATTATGAACCTTATGAACATTAACTTCCGTGTTCTGGCTTAATTCAATACTTTGATTCTTAGCACAAATAGTTATTGGTTTTATAATTTAGTTAAACATTAACTTGTTTTCCTTGCATATTGCTGACAAAAAGAAAATATGGCAGATCCTGGAGACAGATTTTTCATTTTTGAGTTGGTAGAAATCAAGATTATAAAATAGATGTACTTATATTTATTTAGCTCACAGGCAGGGGAAATAGTCCCAGTAAAATGGATTCAATAATTCCTCAGGGAAACCCTAATAGAGCAGAAAATTTGTCTCAATGATACAGCCAGCTAAGGAGATGGCAGGTCATGAGACAAAAGGGAATTGGTCTCCTGGGAAGAGGCTGGCCTGCTCTCTGCTATTTACCAAACCTCACCAACGACGCTTGGAGCGGTAATTGCAGACAATGCCACGATGCTGACATCTGTGTGGTGACAGTAGCTGTTTCTCTGAGGTTAGATTACTATCAACATACATCACCCTAAGTAGAAACTATCAGCCTAAAACAAATATATTCCCTGCTAGGCTACCACCTTGACTGCAGACTAGAAAAACAAACGGGCTTTATCTTGTTTTTAAACGCATCTTTTCATTGGTATTTCTACACGTGTGGCTTAAAAAGTGAGGTTCCCTTTTGTTCTAACTAGTTTCACTTTTGGCTCCAGTGCAATGTTTGTGCTTCCTCAAAAGTATGATATATTTTAATGTCTCTTTAAATTGAAACTAACACTACTAGCTAAATGTGTACTGAAACACATCTGAAAACTGTGACTACAATTTGAAAATTATTAACTTTTTCAAAACTTAGTGTCTTTGCTATTTAAAATGAAAGCGGTTTTGTACAGCTGCAGAGGAAGTGATTTTTGTGTTTCATGGAGGAAAAGCAGTATTTTGAAAATCGCCCCTTTTCCCACGAAATTGGTGGACTGGACAGAGAATAAACATTTCCATAGCAGAGCCAGTGTACGGAGTGCAATTACACTGTAAATAGAGCTTAGACTAGGTCCTTGCAATGGTGTTAYTAATTATGAAAATATGTCAGGACAATTATTTGAATAGAGTGAGCTGTTTGCAYGACTAAGAGGAGGAAGACAGAGCCYATTTGTCCCAGTTTTCTTAGAAATCTAGGTAGGAATCAAAATTTTCCTTCAGGCTTTCATGCCTTTCGCCCATCTGTACTGGCCTCTTCAGTAATCTGGAGAAGGGAGCTGCACTGCCCATWGGAGAAAGAGGAGGTGAAGTAGGAAAGTCAAATGAATTCTGATTTTTAAAAAACACTGTGTTTATTTGTGAACTTCATCCCGAGCGCACCCGCGCGGTACCGCTCCCCAGCATCCCCGGCACTGCTCCTTCCGCCCGCCCCCAGCACGGGTGGGGGCCACTCCGGGATCCRCACCCGTCCCAGCCGAAGCCTCCGGTGGGATTAAATCGCCTTTTGCGAGTGTCACCGTCTCTATTTTTATTTGCTAACGGCCGGCGACAAAGCTTTCTCACTTCCTCCACCCCTTCCAACGGCTCGGGCTATTTTAAACGCCGGCACGGAGAGCGGGGGGTTGCAGCCTGCGGKCCGGCCCGGCCGCGGCGCCGCACCGGGAGGCTCTGAGGCGGGCGGGCTGGGCCGCGGTGCCGGGAGCTCCCRCGCTGCCGGAGGGGCGATCACACGCTCCGCAGGTGAGCGGGGGGCCGGGCCGGGCCGGGCGCGGCGCTTTTGTCCGCAGCAGCTCCCCCACCCCCGGGCCGCCGCATTGGCTGCGCGGGCGGTAACGTGACAGCGGCGGGCCCGCCCCAGACGCGCCGGTTGGAGCCGGTGCCTCGCGCTGCGCCGCCGGCTGCCGCGCGGACGGAGCGCGCGGACCCAGCGCCGCCGCGCGGGCAGGGCCGGGGGGCGGCGGCCGCAGGTAAGGGAGGGGCGGCTGCCGCTGACAGGTGCCCCGCGGCCCCGGGTGCGAGGGAGGCGTGGGCGGAAGGAGGGGGAGCGGCGCGGAGCGGGGCTTTCCGAGGGCGGCTCTCGCGGTCCCCGCTTTTCCCGGGGCTGCCCCTCCGCCAGCGGAACGGGAGGGCGCTGCCGTCCCGCGGGGTGCCCGGCGCCCCTCCTCGGGCGGCCCGGTGAGCCTGCGCGGCGGCCGCTCCTTCCTTCCTTTCGCGGCGCCCGGCGGCGGGGCCGCTCACCTGCCGTGGCCCCGCGGGCCGGCCGAGGCACAGAGGGAGCGGGCGCGGGGCGCCGAGCGGGTCTGTGGCCGCCCCGGGGCCCGCGGGCGGAGCTCGGCGCAAACCGCTCCGTGGTTTGCGTAACCGATATCTGCGCGTGTCCTCGGGTGACCCGGGCGCTACAGGTCGCCTCGGGCCGCCTTTCTCCGCCCCGGGCTCGCCCGGCCGGGCGGCAGCTGCTGCCCGGGCGTGCAKGCGGCACCTGCCCTGGAGCAAGTGGCAGGGGGGAGCCTAGTGCCAGCCTCCCCGCAAGGGAGAAAAGAGTTAGCTCAGTGCTGAGGCCTGACAGTTCTGCGTGTCGGATAAGAACCGTCCTATCTGCCGTTGTCTTCCTCTCTGCTGTCAGGCCAATGCGTTTCTCGCCCCAGCTAGTCAGGGGTCTTGTAAGCAGCTCCTTGCATGGCAGCCTCTCTTTGCGCCTTGGCGGAGTTGAGCAAGTGGCGTCAGGCTGACTTTGTGCCCATGTGCTCAGGGGTGAAACTGGGGCAGCTTCCTGGCTTTGGGTCAAAATTTGGCTGTAGTGAATGCTGCAGTTGACCAGCTATGTAGGAGTGATTAAAGTGACTGAAATTTAATTTTATATTAAGAATGTAATTAATTATGCTGATAAGGTAAGCTGTTTTGAATTGACCCCTAGCGTGGTCATTTAAAACTATACCTGTGAGGTAGTCCTAGAGCAAGCCAGAAGATATGTGGTCTCTTACGGTTTCAAGGATTTATACTATGTGTTCTGCTGACTCCCAGTTTTCTTTGTCTGTTTGCTGAAAGGATAAGGTAAGGCATCAATTTTTTCAGGTGTCTTGGAACTTTTTCTTAAGTACCTTCCCAGCAGGCARGGCAACAGATTAGGCCTTATTGATCTGTCTTGTTTAAGTTAAGCTTTCAAGAGAGCAGTGAAGGAAAGTGCATGAGGTTTAAGTAGTGAAATCTTACAGTACTTGTAGAATTTATTAAGCGTTGTCCATCTATATTGTACATGTTTTCTTCAGATGACAGTGTGGGGAATGGAAGAGGTAACTTTTCTTCAGTATTTGTGGCCCTGAGCAGTGCAAAGGACATGAAATAAAATGAGAATGATTATGGCAGAGAGCCAGTAGTTAATATATGATACAGGGGGGATTTTTAAAGGTTTTTCTTGAGTGTTTAAAGCATTCTGTTGTAGCTAGATAACAAATGCTTATCAGAGAGTTTTACATTAGCATATATTATTACATTCTACTGAATTTTACATTCACATAATGCAATTGACCTATAACTTCAGTAGGATTCATGTAACTTCTAGAAATTGTGCAATATTAACTTGCTAGTTCCCTTACACTTTTGAGAGAAGGGAGTTGCTGGTCTGGCTTGTATTTGTTTCCTCTTTCAGGAAACCACGATTTTTATGGGGATTAAATTGCTTTTTGTTTATTGCAAGTTACCAATACAGCTGTTGTTTGAAGTTAATGAAAGCACGTTGAGTAATTTTTAGAGAGGGACCAACAGTGCTAAAGAAACATGCATCAGAATTTCAGCATTGTAAAATGAACCTTGTAGAGCAGTATGTCACTGTCAAATAAGTGTTTTTCTAAGGGAGAATGGAGTGGCAAATCCTGTCTTGCTTTAGCTGCTGCTGTGCCTGCTCTGCCTGATGTGCTACAGGTAGCAAAAGAGACTGTGGCTTCAATAATACTACTTCAGCTTACAATACCCACTGCTAAAGCCACAAAGCTTTGCTCAGCCAGGATTAGAAATGGATGTTTCATGTGACTAAGGGGATAAGGTGTGGTTTATGTGGATCTTTGTGCTGCCTATGTAAATGTTTCACACTGCTCTCTGTAGTCTAAGTGCTAACCTGTGATTGTATTTTTCCTTAGGCATCCTTATAACAGCTGTTTAGCTGTTGTCTTGTAAATAGTGTTATTCTGCCAGCTGCTTTTGCAGTACTCTTTTTAAAGATAAGTTGGTAGTCTGTGCTGTGCTTATGAAGCTATTTGGTTCAGAAACCATGTAAAAGGTTGAGAGATGTGAAGTAGAATTCATATTCTAATATTTACATATGCTGGAATAAATTATGTGACTGCATTTCAATCATAAGGGCTCAGCTTCTAAGAACGTTTGGATGCTGTAAACTGGAGTGTAATTTCTTATACTGAAATTGAGTATTTAGTTGACTGTGAGAAACTAAAGGGATTAAAAATGCTGCTAAGGGGTCCGTGATACCTACAAGAATATGRTAGTAACACAATCTGGTTGCTACTAATTGTGAGTAGAATTTAGACATTGTTTCAAACACTTTGTTTCTTTGTGAGATAGTAGTTTGAATTGTGATTTTAGTTAGCAAAGTTTCGGTTTTGTGGCGCAATAGCTACAAAACCATGGTGGTGTAGTTTACTCAGGCTTAATTAAAGTGACATTGATTTTTAGAGCTCTTATTTTAAACCCCAGAAAATGTAACCCCTTATTTCCCAGACATTATTGCCTTAGTTTTCCGAGGAAAATACCAGTGTTCTGTGAGTAGTTCAGGCTGTGAAATATTTATTTAGGTACTTTCTGGTAGCTAAATAAATCATCTAATTAATCATCATAATCAATTAAATAGCAGATTGTGATTTTAATGCTAAAGTATTASTTCTTTGAATTAATTTTTCCATTTGAATGAAAGCAAAATCTTGGTGTCCATTTGTTGGGTAATCCAAAATATTTGAAGAAGGGAGGGAATTTGAAAATTTTTAACTAAAACTTTGTTTCTAGCCTGTGTTTAAATAATTCACAAGATAAACTTTAATTTCCAACCGATGCCAATGCAAGTGTGAAACTGATTGTTGCTTTTCCAGYGTCTTTTCCAAGTAAACACGTTTTATTAAACATTAACATTGTTTAAATACTAACTTTGCAGTGACACATACTACAAAGTTGGGAAAATTATTGCTTAATTGAAGTGAGATGGGATATGTCAATACTCAAGTGCTTTACCAAACACGAGTTAAAAGCAGTGTCTGCTTTGTTTCAAATTATTATTTAGTTTCTTATAAATAYGGAGCTAGAGGTTTTTTACTTCAAAGTTCTTAATTGATTCAGGTAATGATAAAACCTTGACTCTTGTTTTTGTAGTTCTTAGACTTGGCTTCTTGCCAAAGTGTGTTTCTGATAATACTGCTCTCTGAAAAACCTTCTCAGYTGTTGGGTATCTTCAGACAACTCAAAAAAGGACATTTTGCACGGTTGGAGACTTGCACAGCACACTTGGGTTTGATGGAAGCACAGTGCATGAACATAGGTCCTGAACTAACTTTGTGTTTGTTCAGGAAACAAAGCTGGATTACTGTGGATTTACTGCAGAATTCAAGTCTGATCWCTTGTTTGTGGTTCTGAAACTCAGCATTGTTCTAGCAGATGCTTCTGATAGGCACAGCACAGCTTTCAGCTCTCCTGGTCGCATGCATATGTACAGCTCTGGACTGTACAGTTGTGTTTAGGCATGCAGTTTGTACATACACTGCCACACAGTGTGTGCAGTGGGCAATCTGTCAGTCTGTTCATCTTATTAAAAGAATAGAAGATGTAGCTGGTTGCTTTGTCCAATTAGTAAATACATAATGCAGAATAATATGAACAGGAAGATACTTAAGAGGCTGAGGGGGTTGTGCAGCCAGATTGCACACTGCTGGAGGATTGGTAAAGCCTGCTTGATTTCCATTTCAAGCAAGCTTGTATTTCCAATCTCAAGTTTTTCCTTTTCTTACTTTGGGGTGGGGACATTCTTTACAAAGATAGTAAGATGGGTTTCAGGAGAGCTGGCATACAAAAAGAGAGCCTGAATTTGCATCAGATCATCAATTGGAAATTTATCTGTTCTCATTGTTCTATTTTAGCTGTTTAGATTGAACATCTAGAATCGAATGTTTCAGTTTGTCAGGCTGGCATTCACGAGTAACTGTCCTTCCTGTTAAGCAAGATGAAAACCTGCYGCTTCTAAAAGGAGATATGAGCCACTACTGAAAATCCAAATCAGCTTTCTGATGTCAGAACTAATAGAGTGTAATCAGATGTGCTTCTGTATTGCTGCCCTGATAATTATATTTTCCTAGATGCAATTAAATTCTTGTCTGTGGAAGTAATACTATTCTCTTCTAGAAMGTTCTCTTATTCAGCATCAGAAAAACTTACAACTAAAAGACTAATTTTTTTGACCATTCTTAGATCTTGTATCTTCATTTGTATATGGTAATAATTATCTTGCAGAGACATAATRCATTTGGTATATATATTTTGGTGACCTCAGTTGCTGTTTCCATTCTCAACATCTGCTATCCTGAGAGAATGCTGCTTGGTCTTAGCAGTCTATAAATGTTGAAAAAACGTCAGTACCTTTTTTTGGCCAAATTTTGACATTTTAAGTTATTGTACTAGATAACTGTCCATATTTTAGAAACATCAGAATTATTGTACATAGAATGAGGACTACAAATATAAATGAATATTTCTGACAAAAGGGATAACTGTCTGACCACTGTTAGGAAAAGGAATAGCATGTGTTTCCAGCTCTCRGAACCAAACAGAAGCTTAGTACAATCCAAAACAGCTTAATACCTAGTAAGAAGTTATTAGTGTATAATATTCCTCATTAAAATAATTTTTAGAGAATAGCAGAAATATTACCATGCTTTTACAGTTGAGAAGTTTGAGTTGGAAAGAAATAAAATCACTTGCATGAAGCRATTCAGCTGTCAGAAGTACATTATTAACTAGGTTAGGTATGGGTATTGTACTGGAAAGCAATGTTTGAGCTAGGAAATTCATGTAGAATRGAGGTTCTGAATAATGGTAACCACTGGATTTCAGTATTCTGCTCTCTGCAGTAAAGCTGTTACAAATGCAGTTCAAGATACAGTGTATGAAAATGCTGACACCTTCCATCTTTGTCTAAATGCAGTGTGGTTGAATTCCTTATTCCTTTGTTTAGAAGTAGCAAATCAGAATATGGAGGTGCTTTAGTTAATAACTGAGTACATTACATATTAGGATATTACATTACCATGTAACAAATGATGTTAATAGCCTCGTTATAACAACATGATATCCTGTGGATAACAAAACTGACCCAAATGCTTACCTGATTTCTTAAGGAGGATTTGTAGTCAGTGTACTTTGTTCTGCTGTGACAGCAGCACTCTTGATAGTGCTTGAGAAATTAATTCAGAGCTGATTCAGGTTTGTGGACATATTSTTAAGTTCTTGCTGCAGAAAATATTCTATTATTTCAGACTGGTTTYYRGTAAGGTTACTGAAGTTGGCWYGGCTGTTTAAAATGTCTTTGACTGTTTATGATTTTATTGAGAACATTGAAAATGGAAAGAGGTCTATGAGCAATTCCTTGCCTTTTCCCAAGCAAAGAGGGTCTCTTACTATATAATTCTAACTGTTTTATGCTGCTGGTCGTTTGTACTGTCACTGCTCTTGAAGACTGAAGATAATAAGCTATACTATAAATAAAGAATCTGCATGTAGAAAAATATAATAGTATTTAGGTTATGAATATTCTCTAGTGTTCTCTGCTTTGCTTTCTGATGTCCTGAGCATGGCAGCACAATGAATTGACATAATATCTCTCTGACTTACAGAAACTAAAGGGATAAAAATTAACTTTCTATTATAATACTTATCTTGGTATGCAAAATAAAATAGATCCCATTGATACTCATTCAGAATGCTGGAGGGATACTGCTGATACCATTGTCTTATGGTTATGTAGTCATATTTCTCAGCATGAGAAAGACCYAAAAACATGGTTACAAGAATAAAAAGGTATAATAAGCAAGCTTGAAAAATCTTATTTCATGCAGTTGGAAGGTGTCTGACTCTGTGTTAGCTGTGTTAGTACTGAGGTGAAGGACTTGATGTACAACAGTAACATGGTTTCTAAGAGAGTTACCAAAGGTGCAGTTTAAAGATCTAGGCTGGCACTGATGAGGTTGCTTTTGRTGTTATCTTGCTTGTTTAGGAAAGAACAGGTGAAGAACCAAGGAGACTTKTCATATTTACTGTTCCAAACTTGCTTCAAGATGTCTTTGGAACTTGGAAGTAAAGACTGTAGTATCTTTAGAACTGAGTTACTGGCTTTAAAACCTAATTGGGAGATGGGGGAACAACAAAGCAGGCCTGTTCTAGATAGCATTCGAGAGTGCAGTCTGTGCCAATTCCCTGGTATCTTCCTTGACACATTTGGGCTGGAATGCTTGACAGCATGGCATGCCTGCAGTCATCTCTGGAGAGACTTGTCTCTTGTGGTTTAAATTAGCATTAGCTGAGCMCTGATGGACTGTGTGCTTCTGTCCTAAGAAGGTAGATATATTTCCAATGCAATTCTCTCCCCTTCTCTCCATCCCATCTATATTCACATTCTTCTTTCTCTTAKGCTAGAAAGCCCCTTCCTTTAGTCTGCTTTCTTAAGTCACCATTCCTTTGAGCATTGTAGTCTTGCAGTTCTGATGATTCTGGCTTTGTTGCTTTTTTCTAATTGAGATAAGGCTCTTTAGACATCCAGATTAGGTTTGTTCAGGGTGCCCCTTTTTGCTGCAAATATTTTCTTGGGTATTAGCAAAGGACTTCCTTTGCTGCTTTGAGAGCTACATCACTGGTGGCACATTCCTCCAGTAATTTCCTTTTCCTAGTGGAAGATGTGAAATATACAACTTTTTGAAAAAAATGTAAATTAGTGGAGCAAATAAGAGTMCTAGAGTTTGCAATGAACTCTAATTACATAAGTTATTAATTAAATATTGGGATGAAACAAGTGTCTATTGTATGATCAATGCAAAGCACTCTCTTCTGAATAGATGCTTGCATTGATATTTATTGTGGTCAGTATTTTAAAGGCTGATATGTCTCAAGTTTTAAGTTAAAACCTTAATTTATGTATTTTAAAAATGCATCTTTGAGTTTGGAAATAGTACTGAGACAGTAAAGCTGTACAAAACATTGCTTATTAGAAATGCTCAGATTTKATTTGGAGTCCAGATTCTGCTTGGTTCATTAGAAAGCACCATGGCTACAAATGAAGTAATAGGTTCTGGACAAGTAGACAACTTGTTCTCAAAGAGATCAGTCATGTTGATGCAATTACATGAAAACAAAGCTGGCCTACCTTTCATTTTACTCTATTTTTTACCATTAGAAGTCTTATCTATTTAATTCTGTAACATATTTGTTCAGAAACTTAGGTTTGTACTTACATACAAAGTTTTCTACGTTTTTTCTGTAGGGTGTTTGTGTAAACTGTTTGTCTCGCCTATCTCTTTGGTTTTCAACTTGGGTTTAAACTGAATCTTTTTCTCACTAGTACAAGCCTTGCTAGGAATAGGTCACGATCCTTAACTTGAGGGGAGGGCTGGAGAAAGTGCTTTTACTAGTTAAAATATTTATATCTGAATGTGAATTTGTATTTGAAAATGCTCTGTGGGCTAGACTAGAATGGAATAAAAAGCACGCTTAACTTTTAAATGCAAACCTKATAATACAACTTCATTACAGGGTTTAATGTTCAAAATAGTTGACTTGTTTTTACCCTCCCATCTGCTACTGAGTTAAGCTCAAGTAACTTCATGCACTTGGGCAGATGWAACTGTTGTGATTCATTTCCTATTGTGGCCCACAGGTATGTAATTTTAGACAACTGGAATGTTTGAATGTGGTCCCTCTCCCTTGTGCGTGTTTGAACAGTGACATATTTTACARCCAAAGTTTACCTCTTGGCTGGCCTTCCTTGACTAGAGAAAAGGCTCAATGCTTGGATATCAGTGATATTTAATGAGAAGTTGATACGGCTCAAGGAAGACAGTGGTCTTTTTGGGGGCTGCAGGCATAGGAAGAAGATGCATAATGTAACGTATCTGATCCTGCACAGTCAAGTTTCAAGAGTAATCCTTRTGCTTGTAAAGCAAATCAAATTGAAGTATATTTTCAATTTAATTAGACTGCAACTTTTTATAAAGACTTCAGACTATATAAAGTATTTTTCTTGCACTAAGTGTACCAGAGAGAGAAAGAAAGGTGAAATTGCTCTTAAGTTGTTTTTTTTCTACCTAAGGCCTTTTATGTTGAACCTGGCAATGTTCAAGCTTTTAGGTAGTTGAGGAAGCTGAGATGTACTTGCCATGTTCTACTCTTGTTTTTCTCAGCTTCATGAAGATATGGTAGTGGTACAGTGAGGTAGTACTTGCTTGATTTTCTTAAAGATTTTTTAATCAACTTATGGGCTGTGCAGTTAACTCTGCACAGTAGCAGAGAAGGGTAAATCTTGTGAAGTACAATTGTWAGTGTAGCCTAACTCACTAAATTTTAAACTATGTTTACAATTTTCCCCACAGAAATTACTTGGCTATATAGGCTCATGTAAGCCTTCCCAAGAGAGCAAGGAGTGATTCTAAAGCAGTGTAAAACTTTGCTGTTACTGTTCTACATGTTATGTTCAGCTGTCTTGAAAGCAGGGTTGCTTAAGAAAGGCAAGGGCCTCTTCTCAGTCCAGGTACACGTGGTTGAGATTGTCTGTAGCTGTAATTTCTGAATATTTAGAAGGACTTTGAGGTTTTCAATTATTTGAGAGGTTGATATAGGAAGCTTGTTATAATGTTAATGTAGTGTTGAAGATCCAGTGCTTGAGGAATATGCTGTTTATTGTAGAGTGTGGGAATGTCTTTGAATTTGTTTTAAATACAAAAGGATAATCACTTACACATGTTTAATTGTCACCTGTGATCTTCTTCAGAAGRAGCTGGAAAGAAGCTTTCTCTAATCTTGTTTATGTTGTTCAGCATTCAGTGGAATACAGATTCAAAACCACAATCCCTATCAAAGAGGTCCTACAACTGAATCTGTGTATGCACACAGGTGACCAAAGTACAGATTCTGAAAGAATCACTGCTTGATAAAGGGAGAGGCAGTCATGGCACCAGAACTCTTGCAGTACCTTGCTGTTTGTTGTTTACAGAATACTTGAGAAAGGAAGSAGTAACATGCCAATAAAAGGAGAAGTTTTTGCCAGGAAAGATCTGGTTTGGGTGATGAGTGTGTGTGTGGGTAAAGTTTGTTTAGTTTTGTTCCTTTGGGAATTTTCCTGAGGGTTTATGTGCAAGCCTCAGGCTGTGCATGTGAAGCCATAAGCAGGTACTGGGAATCTCATAGGGGTGTCTCACAATGCCTAGGAAGCAAAACCAATGATGTGTTTAGTTTATTATCAAACTTTATTTTCCATCCAAAACTTGAGAAGAAAAAGTGATATATTTAAACTAGGTARAAGCTAACTGTAGTTCAGGAATGAYTTTTGATAGAAAATTGATAAAACRGGTACATTACTGAGTATGTCCATATCTCCTTATCTAGGCTGAGAAGCAACTGCAAGAGTCTAAGACTGCCTGGAAACTTGGTGGRTGTGTTTCTTTGAGGGGGAGGGGGAAAAAAAGCAAGACAGAGAGGCCACCTGTCAAGTAGTTGTATAAAGCTTTAGTTGAATAAATCTATTTTGCTTAAATTAGTATGTCAGAAACACCAGTTGAATACTCTGTAGGGAGGRCAAGCAAGGTAATTGCCTTGCTGCAAAGACATCCCTTACTAAATGTACCTAAAATTCTGTAAGCAATGACCAAATGATAAAGTAGTGCAATGCTAAGTACCCTTCTGGCAGCTGGGGATGGTGGTGGATGTCTGAGCCTTCTATTCTCCTTCTGGATATGATTCTGTTGTTCTGATTTAATAAGTCTTGRAGTAACTAAAAATTACCTCGATATTAGTGATCTTTATTACTTTATTTTTCTGGCCTGTGTCTCTGTACTGGTCTGGAGTGACTCTCCTGAAGTCATCCTTTTGTTTTGGGCTAAGCTTTATTCTCTGTACTTCTAAGAAAGATTGGCAATTGAGTTAGGCCACTTTGAAAAGCTTTTAYGGCTTTGATATGGGTTGAAACCTGCTGGGGATGAGATTTATCAAATCCATTACAGTTCAGCATTATTCCATTTGATTAGTCACTCCTGACATACAGATAGGATTTGAAAGGAAAATGTTTTCAGCAAAATTAACATCAGTAATTCACCTGTTTATGTTACAATTGTATATACTGTGTATGGGAAGCTTTATTTCATAAGCTTAGACTTGAAATGGATACACATCCTTCATTGGAAGACTTCAAAAAAGTAGCCATTCACCAGATTTCCAGTATTTAAATACTTAGTATTGTGACATTTGCTTTCTGCTATAAAGTACTATAAAACCACAGCAAGAATGTAGTCCTTTTTCTGGAATCTCTGCTGGAGACTAACAGCTTTCCATTGCAAGGCAGATAGATGACAAAGTACTTTATAGAAACAGAGATCACAAAGTTTCATGGGTCARACTTACCTTGAGTCCTCAATCTGTACAAAAGCAAAATGCTTTTCTTTTTTTAGCATTATGTCATTGGATGAAAAAGGTATATTCAGTGATGCATACTCTCAAGTGTGACCGTTCACATTCTGTTAAACTCTCAGGCAATTTAGTGATAATCTTGACTTTTCAAGAGCTTTTCTTTATTAAAAATTGACTATTTTTACCTTTTGATCTTACTTTATGGATCATTCCATACATTGCTCTCTTAGTGTGTTCTTTACAACTTTAACAGAGGTCCCGAGTCTTTCATTTTTATAGCAAAGTTCAAGCAAGAAGAATTGATTTGTCTTAAATTGAAGTTGGAAGTGGAAAAAAAGAGGTTTTGATTTTYTTCTGTTCACATTCAAATCAAGCATGTTTGGCTCGAGTCAAGATGTGATCCAGATATTCTTTGCAGAATGAAAGCCTTAATTTGAATGGATTTAGTATCTTTTTGTGCTTTTATACCAACAAATCCATATTCAAACCACAAGAATTATATCAAAATGACTAATTTTAAGGCATTTGAGATGTGCTTTTGGAAGTTGAARTGGAGTGATTGAAGAAATTGCTMTTTTTCAGCWGTGTAGAGCTGCAGAACTTGTAACTTTATGTAAATKCAAAAACAGTTGAGCTTAAATGGCTTTTAGTTCTTAGAAAGGGGACAATGAGAGAAGCYGTTACTTTATCTCTRCTTYAGGAAAAGCAGCTTTCAGATAGTGAACAAGTAAATAATTTGAAGGGGGTGGCATCTTGTAGATCCTTAGATCTTTTGCTCATAGATGTTGGYTCTTTGAAATGCTGTTGTGAAAGGAGTAATGAATGAGCTGCTGTTCTAATACTCACAGTTTCTGGAATCCAAATATTTCACAATCTTATGACAATTTATTTTCCTTACAGGAGTGTATTGTAACTATCCAGTCCTTCTTCAGCTGCTTTCCCTTGGGTGGGCCTGGTAAGTTTTGGTATTCTATTGTAAATAGCTTTGTCATTGCAAGAAGGGTTAATTTATTTTTGGTCATTCTTTCCACTTGAATGTGGAGTAAGAATCAGGTTCAGCTATTGTTTGACTTTTTATAACAGCTTGTCAGCTCTGTTTAAAATAGAAGTGTACAGTACCAATATATTACAAACAAGAGCCAATGTGTGCCCAGGTGGCCAAGAAGGCCAATGGCATCCTGGTCTGTATCAAAAACTGTGTAGCTGGGGGGACCAGGGCAGTTCCCTGTGCTCAGCACTGGTGAGGTCCCACCTCGAGTGCTGTGTCCAGTTCTGGGTCTCTCATGACAAGAAAGACATTGAGGGGCTGGAGTGAGCCCAGAGAAGGACAGTGGAGCTGGGGAAGGCTCTGGAGCACAGGTTCTGTGAAGAGCAACTGAGGGAGCTGGGGTGGCTCAGCCTGGAGAAAAGTCTGCAACTGCCTGAAAGGAGCGTGTTGCCAGGTGGGGGTCAGTTTGCCAAGTAACAAGTTAGTAGTTATTTGGGGGAAAAAAATTATTTCCTTGTTGAAATAGGGCTTAGCTGAAGGCAATTTCTGTGGGTGTTTGGGGATTTTTGTGTTGAGGTGACTGCAAAACTTTGACTTTGCATACTGCATGATCACAAATGAGTACACACTGTTCCATTTCATGTAGCTGTAGCAATGCAGAGCTTAACAGAGGCATAATGAGGCAGCCGTGCTAATCAAAGCTGAAATGTTTGCTCTTTATTTAGGTTAAGCCATTAARTAAGTATATTCAATATTTTCTCCTTACAGAATGAAGACAAATGTAAAGATGGCATGTCCAAGGAATTTTAAAAGRTGTAGACCTCCTGACTGAGCAGTGCTGTGKTTTTTATTCTCTTTAATTAGTAAAGTAAGTATGAATCAAACCTATGCTTCTGGCAGTTAAATGTTTTATRTAYATAAAACAATATTGAACAATAATATGTTGTGCCACCTTAATTTWAATTCTGCCAGTACACTTAATTCTCTYGATGGGASAAGATGGGGAATTACGTATAAGAATATATAATACACAAGGRCTTTTTGAGAATTTGTGTATTTTTAWTTGGGTAGAATTATTTAATCTGGTAGAAAGTTCTAAATTACAGGAGCCATCATGTTAATGTACCACTCTGATTTTGGAATTCTTCATAAACAAGAAATCACTTATGTAAGTTTATGATGGTAGTGAAGGACTGCTGATCATACATCAGCCACCTCTTCGACTTATACCTGCTTGTTGCTTCTACTGGAGCTGTACCCAAATGCTTGGTTAAAATAAACCTTTTCTCGTACTAGTTTCACTCTTAAGTTTTTACACTCCCAAGTACCTTTCCTTAAAATAAATCCATGAGATATGGCTGGGGTCCAGTCCCAGAAGTTCTTGGATCCTTTTGCTATGCTCTGGAGTCCAGACCACATGTTACACGTATTTAAAACTGTGAAAACAATAATAAATTTCACGTAGTTAATGGTGAGATAAAATTGTTTTTAACAATCCTCTAAGAATGCCTTTTCTTTCCTTTTCTCTTCTACCAGCTGCTGTTCTCTCACAGGTGGAAGTCATGATCACGCTAACAGAACTCAAATGCTTAGCAGAYGCTCAGTCATCCTACCACATACTAAAACCATGGTGGGATGTCTTCTGGTATTACCTCACCATGATAATGCTGCTAGTTGCTGTGCTCGCTGGGGCTCTCCAGCTTACTCAAACCAGAGTATTGTGTTGTCTTCCTTGCAAGCTAGAATTTGACAATCATTGTGCTGTGCCTTGGGATTTAGTTAGAGCCAGCCTTAACATGACAGCTAGCTCGACAGCACCGATAATCATCCCGCTGAAAATCCAGAATTATCTCCATCGGCAGCAGTATTCCTACATTGATGCAGTCTGTTATGAGCGACAGCTTCACTGGTTTGCCAAATTTTTTCCATACCTAGTGCTTTTGCATACCTTTATTTTTGCAGCTTGCAGTAATTTCTGGCTTTACTATCCCAGTACAAGTTCCAGGCTTGAGCACTTTGTAGCCGTTCTTCAGAAGTGTTTTGACTCTCCKTGGACAACRCGTGCCCTCTCAGAAACAGTTGCTGAGCAATCTGCCAGGAAGTTGCCAATAGCCAAATCAAAAACAGTGATTTCATCACCTCAGTGTTCAGGAGACATAGGGGCCAGCAGACAGTCCCTGCCATATTCACAGCATGGCTTGGAAACAACTGGAAGAGAAAATTCAAGTGTTCTTGACAAAATAGAAGGGGAACAAGCTAAAGCTATATTTGAAAAAGTGAAGAAATTCAGAGTACACGCAGAAGAAAAGGATGTCGTATACACAGTGTATATGAAACAGATTATAGTGAAAGTCTTTGTAGTTGTCATAATAGTAATTTATGTCCCCTACTATTTATCATTTATTACACTTGAAATTGATTGTGTAGTTAATGTTCAAGCCTTTACAGGCTACAAAAGGTACCAGTGTGTTTATTCGCTAGCAGAAATTTTTAAAGTTTTGGCTTCATTTTATGTTGTTTTAGTGATCTTCTATGGATTAACTTGTACTTATAGTTTGTGGTGGATGTTAAGAAGTTCACTTAAGCAATACTCTTTTGAGAAGTTGAGAGAGAAAAGTAATTACACTGATATACCTGATGTGAAGAATGACTTTGCATTTATTCTTCACTTGGCAGATCAGTATGATCCTCTTTATTCCCAGCGATTCTCAATATTCCTGTCTGATTTAAGTGAAAATGAACTCAAACAGATAAATCTTAACAATGAATGGTCAGTGGAAAAACTGAAAAAYAAACTAGTAAGAAACTCCCAAGACAAGACTGAACTTCACCTTTTCATGTTAAATGGTCTTCCAGACAGTGTCTTTGAACTGACAGAAATAGAAGTCCTAAGCCTGGAACTTATTCCTGAAGCCAAACTTCCTTCAGCTGTGACCCAGCTTGTCAATCTCAAAGAACTCAATGTTTATCATTCATCACTTACAATGGATTATCCAGCAGTCAACTTTTTAGAAGAAAATCTGAAAACCTTGCGTTTGAAGTCCAGTGAGATGGGAAGAATTCCATTTTGGGTCTTTCATCTAAAAAACCTGCAAGAATTGTGCTTAACAGGATATTTCATGCTAGATCATCACAACTCCATTTACAATGATGGCTTTCAGGGGCTAAAAAATCTGAGATCAATTCACTTAAAAAACAACCTTTCCCGTATACCTCAAGTGATTACAGATCTTCTGCCTTCTTTACAACACTTGTGTATCAACAATGAGGGAAATAAACTGATAGTGCTCAATAACCTGAAGAAGCTGGTAAACCTGAGGACCTTGGAACTAATCTGCTGTGATTTAGAGCGCATTCCCCATTCCATTTTTACCCTAAACAATTTGCATGAAATTGACTTAAAAGAAAATAATCTGAGAACAGTGGAAGAAATAATTAGTTTCCAACATCTTAAGAATCTTTCTTGCTTAAAATTGTGGCACAACAGTATTTCATATGTCCCAGTGCAGATTGGAGCATTATCAAACCTGGAACAGTTGTATCTAAACTATAATAACATTAAGAATGTTCCATTGCAGCTATTTCTTTGTAGAAAGTTACACTATTTGGATCTTAGCTATAATAAGCTAACCTCCATCCCTGAAGAAATTGGTTATCTGAGCAACCTGCAGTACTTGGCTTTGACAAAAAACCACGTAAGTAGAACTTTGGACTACTACTCAAAAACAAAAATAGACTTAAGCTGCTATTTCTTCTGGAACAGCCTCTAGCTTTTGTGGTGTTCATGATTAAAGTAAATCCAGAAAAAAGGGGTGGAGCTTGTTTAATTACTGAAGCTTTGGTATCAGCAGATACTCACATAATGCTGAATAAGTGCTGTCCTGGTTTGTAGCAGCTTAAGGGCTTTGATCTAGAGATGGTATAGGTTAGCATGGCTGCAGAAACATATCTTCCCTTTCCCTGCACTTGTCAATCCTATGTAGCATTTTAATGRAAGTGAACAGTATTTAATGTTTACCTTAAAATGTCAAACTGAAAGCAAAAGTGAATGAACAAGAAGTAATTGTGGTTGGTAACCTCACAATCTGTGCTAAACTGGCTTCTTAGTGTGGGGCTGAGATTTGTGATTTCTCTTGAAGTTTATAATATTCTTTATTGGTGAGGCTGATTTTGGATGTTATGTGTCAGTAGAGTGGGCCAGGATGACTGCTGCACAGATAACTGCTTGTGCAGGTTTCACAACACAGGAGTTGCTAATGTCTCTGCACAGTCTTGTTCTTGTGCTTGCTCTTCATTTTTGAAGTGATTAAAATCAAGTGATTTTAAGAATTAAGTGATTCTTAGGAATAGTAGGCTCCTCCTCTCCCCTGCCACCTGCACACATCTGCGTGCAAGCAGGGATATGCTCCCCCTTCCAGGCTTTGCTTGTGCCAGGAGYTAAGCAGCTCTGTAAGAAAACTGGGATAGTAAAACCCTGTTTTCAAGCACTTGCTCACATAATGATAGAGGAATTACAGTCTTCCTTTTCCTTTCATAAACTAAGAGGGTTTTTTACCCTAAAATAAAAAGGTGAAATGTCAAAACATGCAGCTGCACATAGRCTAACAACTTCTAATGTACTTTATTTTTGTTCTTCTCTTTCCTTTTTCTAGATYGAAATGCTGCCTGATGGATTATTTCAGTGCAAAAAGCTGCAATTTCTTCTTCTGGGAAATAACAGTCTGATGAATTTGTCCCCTTTTGTGGGTCAGCTACTGAATCTTGTTCAGTTAGAGCTCATTGGAAACTATCTTGAATCACTTCCTGCTGAACTGGAAGAATGTCAGCTCTTAAAGCGAAATAATCTAATTGTAGAAGAAAGGTTGTTAAAAACACTTCCACCTCGTGTAAGAGAGCGTTTGCAGGCATGCTCAGATAAGTCTTAAGTTTAAAATGAAACTCTGCATCGTTGCATTCTTGAATTCTTAATATCTCCCTAAAAATCTGTATAGGTAGAGAGGAGTGAAGGAGAAAGAACAATTTACAAATCATTCTTAAACTTGAATGCATTGAACTGAGTTGATCATATTGGAAAAGAAAAAWTTATTCAGATTCAAACAAAAGATGCAGCCTTTTACAGGTAAACGTGTTTGAATTTTGGAACATGAATCATTGGTTAGGTTCTACTGATTGAAATAATTCAGCTAAATGTTTATGGTAGTATTGAAAAAGAAGAGATGTTTGCCTGGCTATAGTGAGAGTGTATATACTTTTTTCCTATGAGAATTTTTTCTCTTGATAATGATGATTTAAAATAGTTTTATCTCCTGCCATATGAGGTCTAAGAACTGTCTGGAATTAGTTTCTAAATATGAAGTCTTCTCTAACTTAGGATGTACTAAATTAAGAGTTAAAACTATTTGAGCAGTTTAATTGCATGGGGTATACTGAAAGTAATTTTTCAACATAATTTTTAAAAGCTTTTGACAAGTACTAAGCATTAATTCTRTAATTGTGGAAGATGCCATTTGAATCTTGCTATTAAATACCTAGAACTGGTTTCAGCATTTTGTCTTAAAAATAGTAAATAGAAAATTAATTGTTGCTTAGAAATTGGGAGGAATCAGAAGAATGTGAAGTAACTGCTGTGCGCATGTCCTAGAGAACCAATCTTACATTCCTGATCTTCAGAAGCAATGATGGCAAACAGAACACAGTATAGTTGCAAAGTTGTCTTCTGTATGTTGTGAGCATCCCAGGTGTTAGTGTAGTGTATGTTGCTGATTAATATTTTTATAACTTCTCATTACTGACTGCCTCACTGCAGCTTCTCCACACCCAGTTACTGGGGAGAGGATGAAGGAGGTTTGAGGCTTGTATTAGGTAGGGACAGGAAGACACAGATAAAACAAATAAATAATCACACAACTTATAAGCATTTGGGAGGAAAAGACAGGAAGCATTATAAGCTTTGCCTCTTCTAGGGATGTAAYAATTTCATAAATCATAGTGGTGAGTAAACACTTATGCCATCCTTAATACTGGCAAAACTGGATGGAAATAAAATGTTTCCTGACTTCATTCTTCTGCTGTGCGCTGTTTTATTATATCTGAAGTCTTAATTCTCATGATGTTTATCATGTTCACTAAAAACATAAGTTATGCCCTTGGGGAAAGAAGATRTTAGCATGATTTTCAAAAACACATTTTAAAATTTTAACATAATACAGTKTTCAAAAACCAATCTCAGTTATGGGTTAAACAGATGAAGTAAACTGTGCCCTTAATGACTTTGTGTTCAAGTGTGCTAACAAACTGCATTCCAGTTTGTAATAAGTCATCACAGATAAAACTAGTTTTAGAACTAGACTTTTAGCCATCTCTTGCTCCCATTCCACTGCCAATTTTATGGAGTGTAAAATTTGTTTTGAATGAAAATGCCCAAACAAGTCTGATCAACATGAAAGGAGATTTTTTTGCAGAAGCAGTGYAAGAGGTGCACATTTATCCACTGAACTGATGGCATTCCAAAGACCTTTGTAGTTGGAGCACTTTTCTTCTCAGGGAACCAAAATGTGGTAGAGCTATTGCTGTCTATGTAGTTCTAGAAATGTTTAGTTTAAACTGGTTAGTTGTGTTTATGTGCAGACCAGTGCTGCTGGAACAGTGTTTCATAATGCCCATATGTAACTCTTCCAAACTCTGTTAAATAACTTTGAGTTGTGTAACAGTCCCATAGGAATTGACATGGTTCATCARCAGAGCTAGTTGTGGTACATGTGATTAAACCACAATGCATTGATTTACACCCCTGTGGCAAGACTTGTTWTAATAATTGTAATAGGCCTGTCTGGACTTCATAACTTAACATTAAAGAACACTTTATGCCAGTATTTGGTACTTAAGATTTGCAGTCTAATAGTTTATATCAGATTAAATGAGCATTTTCTTTAAAGCTTTTTTCTAAATTAGGAAGCTCTGCTGAAAAAGCTAAATCAGCAAGTAATTGACTTGGCCAGTACCTTCAGCTTTTTAGGAATGCATCAGTTGTTTTTCCAAAATCAGCCAAACTGAAGAAGGTGAAAAATKATCTTAAATGTTCATTTTATACTAGTTCTGTCAGGAGTGCAGTAACAGAAATAACTTGGAGAAAGGGACTTCATTTATAAAGTTGTAGATGATTTGAGGAATCACTCAAATGCATAATTAATAGTAATATTGTTTTATAGGCTAAATGGGTTACATTTTTTGCAGACTTTAATTTTTTCACACTGCACCCCCTTAGGAGGGTTATTTTAGCTGCATGTTTGGATGTTTAAAAAACACCCAGACAAAAGCCAGAAGGTGTAAAGGCTATGCTATCTAGCCTTGTTTTCAAACCATAGTGTGCCTTTACTGTCCCTTYTATACCATGAAGCCTAATCCAAGTGCTTAGAGTTGAGGATGGAAACAAATGTAACTCTGAATTCTTTGAATTCACTTCAGCCATTATCTTAATATTCACTATTTCTTCAAAACAAGGGAATTTTCAGGGAATCAATTTATGAATCCACTGTCAAACTTTGTACAATAATATTGTTGGCATCTAGTCTTTGTATAAATAATAATTTCCAATCAAAAAAGGCTTTTCAACTTGTTTGTGTTGTATTGTGTTTAAGAACTTTGTATTGTGACCTTCCGTATCATGAACATTTTGTTTAAAGATTAAATTTTTGTTTGCATTACAATTCTATGAATTGTTCTTTATTTTTCTTAAGCAAGGTTTCATTTAATGCAAAGCTCAGCAGTTTGCTTCCAGCTGTCTGTATCTGTGTGGTAGCAGGTCTGAATTCTACAGGAAAGTGTGAAGATAATGAACAGCAGTGGGAGATGAACATCATGGTCCATGTCAAAACAGTTTTCATGTTCTGGATTAGGAGAGAAGTTCTTGTGTTGATTTAGAACAAAGCTTCCTTCTTAATAGTTGCTACAGGGCCATTTCCAAGTCTCCCTCTTTAATTTTTGTGAGCTGGGTAAGTATCAAATGCAGACTGGAATTGTCCTGGGAGAAGCAGGTTGGCAATGATTCTCTCCCCAGCTTGGCACGTATGGCTGTTGTGTGGCTAAACTGCTCATGGTAAGCCATGAATGGATGTCAAGTATTGCATGTGATGTTAGCTCAAACATCTCATTTCTSTTGAAATGCMAAATGRTATCTTAYGGYTTTTTCTGCAGGCCTGGGTTTGACTCCATGTTCTTTAAAATAAGGGGAAAAGCTCAGACATGAAAATAGTGTACATATACATATTCAAGTGCTAGCTTTTTATTTTTCAAAATAAGAACCATCCTAGTAAGTTCTACAGAACTGTGGCCCTTTCTTCTTGGACATGAAATGAAATAACTAATAAAAAAATARTGCMGCTTACCTGTTTTGAGGGGGTAGTTTTAGTAAAATAAAGCAGATGATTTTTAAAATGTTAAAAGGCTATTAGAACATTKTAAACATTTAAAAGATKATTTTTTTCATGCTCCTACAGATTCCTGTATTTTGTTTTTATGGCAACTTAGTGTCACTCTAATAGTTTAATTTTAGTCAGTAGATTTTCATCATGTTAACATACTTCCTTGGTTATGTGGCTTTTTCATCTTTATCAATATAGTCTGAAGTTCATTTTGTAACCATTTCTAGTAACTCTCTCTTCCCTTTCTACCCCAGTAAATRCCAGGATAATTGAAAGCAATGTGGGAGTAAATATATGGCTCACAGGCTGCAAGATCTCAAAGCAGGAGGCAGTTTCCATCATCCTGTGTATCCTTTCTATGAAGGATTTTGCAGAACTCTGACTCTTTCTGGAGATTAGGAATTAAGCAAGCTCTCACACATTATTTGGCCTTGTTGGGTGGGCAAGTCCCTCAAACGTGCAAGCATGGTAGTGCATTTCCCAAAGGGATTGTAGAGACTGCAGTGTAGCTCCAGCATGATAGTGAGTAATGTAGGCTGTGGCAAGGGAGAGGAAACAGCAGTTGATAGGAAGAAGTAAGCAGTGACATTGTGGTCCTGTATGCTTGCACCATACAGCAATATTTCAGGAATTCCTGTCTCTGAGGAAGTCTCCATCCTGGCATTTCATGATGAGTTTCTCTCAGTGCTCCATTGCTAGGACATGGAGGTGATGCAGGGGGCAGTAGCAACCCACTCTGGGGCTGGACTGGCATCTGAAAGGGTTCAGCCATTATCTCAGTCTAGTGTGTTTATTGAAGGAACCATTACATCTTTGTCTTGTTGGTTCTTTATGTGACTCCATTTATGTGAATATCCATTCCCTCCTTGTTCAACTTCTAAGAACCTGTARCCTGTTATTTTTTACAAATGTGCACTCTGCTTCGTAGGAGCCAGCTAAAAGACTTTTGGGTTGTATTATGCAAGTCATATGCATTTAACACTTGGAGACCTGGAGGAGAGAGGATGAAAATGAGTCTACCTGCAGAGAGAGGGGAGAGGAATAATTGCTCCCAGTAACAGGAGAGATCTGAGAGCTCATTATTACTACTTAGCCCAGCAAGGCTCTTGGGAAGTGTTTCTTGTGAAGTCTAACTTGCTTGTAGGCAGTTCTGGCAGCATRGTGCTTAACACAGGGAGGTGTCAGTCTGTAGTGCACATGGCCTGCTGTTAAACAGGTACRTTTATTACTTGCTATTGCTTTCTTCCTCCTATAAAAATGCTATTTCTATGTTTACTGCTACTGTTTGTGTTACTTACAATACWSWRAAAAARKTWWTTYYTTTYMCCYYCC
>CADDXX010001121.1:8544-23240 GCA_902810485.1 Alauda arvensis | reverse complement strand
TKSYAAAACCAATACTCTTGTCAAAAGATGTTGTAAAGCAAGTATTTGRAAAGTGTGGAGGGATGAAAACTGTAACAGGAGGTATGTAGAAAAGCCAGTCAGTGCAATCTCCCTGGCAATGCACCCTGAAAATCCCTCAAGTCAGTATATGGGTGGCAAGGGGGAAGAGGAATGTAGCTCATTACTCTTCATTGCAAACACAGCTAACMTGCAAGTAAATAGTGAATTGACTGATGATTTGAAATTTGCCTTGCTCAGTAGCAAAAATGCATAAAATAGTGATGAAACAGTTGGGTGGGTTTTTTTAGTGAAGGTGTTAATCATCATTGGGGAGGTCCCTCTGACCTCTGTGCTTTGGCCCTCTGGTATAACCATTGTTTTGGCTTCTGCTGGACCTTATGCTGAGCTGATTCTATGCAAAAGCCTGGCAAAACACTTCAGTGTACTAGTTTTCTGCTAGTTTAACAAGCTGAATTAGKCTGGCACAGTCTGGCAAGTACCAAAAGGCAGTAGAACAGGACAAAGATCAGTACCTCCCCTTATGGTAACTGCCTAGGGTGCAACTTTGTATTTGCTTGCAGAATAATTATTCTTGGCTGGCTCTTCAGTTTTGTTTTTTTAATTATAGTACATTATTACAACCAAATGGACATGACTTCTTTACATGGATTATAAGACACATGTATCTTACTTATATGCACATACACAGATATTGAATGCTGATCTGGTTTTAAACAGGCTTAAGACACACAAATATACTAAGTATGTTTATCTAAACTAAAATATTAAGAAGTGGAAAGTGTAAGGGTAGATTTAAAAAGACTCTTCAAGAGTTTGTAAATAGCATGTCTTGAACTGTTGTTACCAGATAACAGATACGCTCAGTTGCTGTGGCTGCAATGGTTGCCTGAAAATTTAGGAACAGAAGGGAAAATAATAACACTTTCATGATGTGTAACCCATGATTACTGCTGAATATRTGGGCTCATTAATCCCTAACACTCAGTTTTCCTCTGGTTGCTCGTGTTTTATCTTGATTATTTCTGTATTATGGAGCAATGATAGCAGTTCCTGTGCTCCATAGAAAGCTTTCTGCTACTTAGGGATGATTGTGGTTCTGCAGCAGCAGTTGCTGAGTTGTGTTTCAGTGTATGTTAAGGTGACCCGAATTTGGCATTGCTTTTTATGAGGTGGACAAAGTGGCTGTTTCAAAGCAACAGAGTGTAGTGTAGTGGGGRTGGGAAACTGAAGAGGGGAGAAAAGCTAGAGCAGGAGCCAGTCCAGCTACTGTAGAGCAAGTAATTCACTGCTGAATAAGTTCCTTAATCTGGCTGATGAGACCTACTGCTAGTTTTTCCTTCAAAGCAGTCTGTCTCATTGAAGAAAACTGCTGAAGTCACTTGAGGGCTGTGCAGAGGATTGATTCTGTAAGGTGCTGAGTTTTTGAGTAACTGCTTAGTGAGTGTRCTTGACTCCCACCCAAAGCCAGGGTATTCATACCATTCCAAATAACTCCATCAAGTTATTCAACTCSTTCTTCAAGATGTCTTGATAAAAGGATCTTGTAAAACAAAGATTTGGTTTCTTTCTCTTCTGTGGTTATAAATGATGACATATGCATGAAAAAGAAATAGGTAAATTTTCTGGTATAAAAAATGCGCGCAGCAATGTCAAAGGCAAGTACATATGAATCTTATTTGATTTAAATCTGTTTTTATGCCAGCTGTGTGTGGTTTTGCTGGCTTGAGAAATAAATCCACTGAACTGATAATGTGTTATTTCCTGCATTGCTTCAGAGGAAACTGATAAACTTAGGTACAAAGTTTTAAATTTACTGAGTCTTGCTTTCAGCTCTAGCTGCCTGTTTTTCTGGATTTAATAATGCTAGCACTTTATAAAGACAGATTGATTTTCATTGCCATGGATTTACACAGATCCACCAAGATATAAACAGAGCCTCAGATTCCATAGCAGAGGAGACTGAAATTCTGCATAACGTTTCAGATTGCAGTAGGCTTACATACATAGTTACATTATTTATTATGTTAAAATGGAGGCTTTTAATAAGTTAAGCTCACAAATAAAGATTAATAGTCGATAGAGTAGTGCTTCTGWTATCTTGATGAAAAGTGGTGCATGCTTTATGCTGCCCTGTTCTTAGTTCTTAATATATCAAAGATGTTTGTATGGGAAATGCACAACTAAGAAGCTGAAGCAGTGAGCRGATGGGGAAGTGGAGTATGCACACAAGCTGAATGTTCTTGAGTCAGCAGTGAAGTGGCAAATAGTGCATGACAACTTGTCTTTTAAGACTTCAGGCCTAATCAGTTCAGATCTGTCATTTGCTTCCTTGGAGTCTTGCCCCAGGACACTCAAAACAGAAGTGGAGCAGAGTACCAGCTGAGGTTTGGGAAATTTTTTTCCCCTAAAAAAAGCTGCTGTTTTCTTCTGGTTTGGGTTGATTTGAGTTTTTTAACAGAAAATAACAAAGCTGTGCTGCAGAAGTCTGCCATGGTTAATGAGGCTTTGAGCTCCATTAAGTTGTAAAACCTCTCTTGCACTTCTCAGAAGTTTTTGTCTTTAACTGTGTGCCATTTGATTTCAAGTGCCTTTTCTCATTAACARCCCACCCCTAAGTGAGTTTTATTTATAATAATTCCATAGGGAAAAGTAGTCCCCTAAAGCTTCTAGATGACAGAGAAAATTATCTCCTGTGTGTCTAGGTAAACATTCCTTTGGCTTCTGTATTGAGGTCAGGGAGATACTAAATCACTGTGGTTGCTGTCTCTCCCTTAGGGTCTGATGACAGAATTACAACCTGGTATGTCAGAGAATTCAGGCTTGTGCTGGCATGAGAGAAGGAGSTGGGAAGGGCACAGTAGGGCTGATAATTTCAGTGGCTGTGCCACTTTCATCATCCACAGATAGAAATACAAAGTGACCTATATAGTGGCCATATCCAACTATAAAACATGGAGTAAGAAACATCCAGATTGGGAGGCAAACTCAGTAATTCTAGAGGCTGTCCCTGCTATGTGTTGAAAGAACTGAGCTGGCAAAGGGTACTGGAAAAATACTATTTGGGAGGGAAAACTTTGGTTTTAAGTSTGGGTCTCCCCTTACCAGCATTTCTCACATCCTTAGCAGTTGTTAAGCTAACAGCTGTACTATTGCCATCTTGATAGAGTGAAGTCAGCGGCTCCTTTAGCAGTTATTGAAGTCCATAGGTCAGTGGGGAGGGAGTAGCATTTACCTGAACTTTTTGTGATCCGAAATGATAGGCTAGAAAATCGGAGAGCTTTTTCGTGTAAGCTGAATATACTGATACTGAATGAGGCTGCTGGTGAAGCACGGAAAAKTCATCCTGTGCAGCTGGGGACCTTACATATTTGTCAAATCATGTCTTTGCCTTTCCCTCCCAAAATGATCATGTATCCTAAGAACATCTCCAGTTGAGAGAGAGAATATATGCTSAGGAACGCTAAGGAAACGACTGCAKTAATTTACAGTTMCACAAATGTAAAAGSTATGTGTGTATGATAATTAAAGATTCAAAAAATAAGCTACAAGTTAATTGTTCAGAAATGATTAGGTATTTCCCAGGAAGCTAAAGCCAGCATCTCTAAAGCTCTGCAGTGTTTTCTTTTTCTTTCATTCTTTTTTTTTTTTTTTAATCTCCTATTGAGATGCCGAWTTATTTCAGCTKTGAAATGCCCCAAGAACTTGCACAAGCGCCTCCAGTGCGTTCTGGCCCTCGGCAGTGCCTGGGGCTGTCGTACCCTCGGTGTCCCCCTGGCGGCGCTATTGCCTGGCTGGCAGCCGGGGCCGGGCCTCGGGTACCGGCATCAGCAGAGACCGCTTGGAAAAAGCATTTACATCAATTAAATAACAATTATAAGTTGAGGTTTGCCTGTAAACGCACCCTTGAGTTCCAGTCTCTGCAGTACGGAGCTGTACACTAGAAACCAGGAATGGAGAGCTTACGTGGGGGCAGCAATACCAGTTTGTCCTCACTGTGTGCAAAGCAAACGAACAACCCAAATAGCAAAACACTAAGGAATTCCTACTTTAATGGATGGATTTGAATGCGGAATGTGCCTTTTCAGTTCACTTTTTGTTGTCAGGGTGTCTGCCCAGTCTTGATACTAATAAGTCCAAGCTGGGAAATAAGCTTGGTTATTTAGATGGATGTTACCATTACAAAACTTGTATTAAATGGAAAACATCTTGGAAAATGAGAAGTCCTTTTCCACTGAGAAACAGCTTAATTCTGGAGGGAATATAAATTCTGTTCATCTTCTTCCTACTTTTAATCCATGTCAGAATAGTTACCTGGAAGCATGCTCTGCTCACCTAATTGCCCTTTTGCAGGTGTCTCTGTCTGCATGGGGCACTAAAATCACTACATCACTTAGGCTGTGTCACTAGGTTGAAATGTACTCTCCTTCCCAGCCYTCAAATAATTTTTGTTGTTTAATCTTTTCTTGATATCTTATTTTCTTCAGGTATCTTGAGCAGCTCTGCTGGAAAGTCTTTTCTTCATTTCTTTCAAATAAGTGGAAAAATAAAACACTTGTTATTTTGACTCTGTAGACAGGTTCTGAGTARCTTTCTAAGGTATCATGTATTGTCTTCTGGTTTTATTCTATGAATGTGCAATATAAAATAAGCTACATGATGTTCAAATGYAAYTGAAGAAATGGTTTCATTATGTAGAATGAATGAGAYTTAAAAATCAAATGCATAGCTTATTSRTRATGAATTTTTAARTGTCTAATAATACTTTTCATTACAATCTGGCATATATCTATAGGGTTATGTCAGCAAATATATAGACAGTGGATTAGTTGGGTGTTCCTCTGCTGTTTTGCTTATTTGCAATGAATCCAAATTGTCACTTTTTACTTAATTTCTTTGTTTTGAGAAATCTATTTAATGCATYTCTGCCAGCTAAGGTGCTTTCCTAACTGACTCCTCACCCTCTGATTTTCTCCTGGATTTATACCATGATGTCTGTCTCCAYGGACTGCTTTGTTCAATCCTTTCACTCTGGGTGCATTTTCTCTTTTTGAGTTTGCAGCCACTGTGCAGTTGTCCTCTAGTTCAATCTCTGCATGCCTATTTGAGGCTATAAGGCAGCCTTTTGGGGGTCTTTGTTTCATCTGGGTGTTTCTGGAAGGGAAGGGAAGTGTAACTGCTCACTTCCATGAAGAAGGTGACTGTTCTCATGTGCCAGCTTCAGTGAAATTGTTGGCTAGCTGCTCCCAGGAAGGTGATCATGCCACCAGGTATCCCCAGACTAGTCACTAGAGGTCAACATCACCTCCTGCACCTGGAGCACCAACTACCACCTCRTTATAGGATGGTTGCTTGCTTGAAGGAGAACTCCAAAATGCTTTGAATGTTCATGATGGCRTATTCCTGATCCTGCCACTCTCCAAGATGAAAGACAGGAGTTAGTAATTTCTCAGTGTGAGCTTTTTAAAGGTACCAGAAGCAAAATAATAATAAATCTGAAGGCCTTTCTGTGCCTGAGGCAGCTTCTGGTGAGTGCCTTGGGAACAGTGGCAAAGCCAGGAGGACAGAACAGTAGAACTCCTCTGGAGCCATAGCTGTGTGTCAGAGCTCTGGGTCTTCCAGCTAATGAGTATAGCCAGGGGCTCCTGTCAGTACGACATGCACTTCATCTGCATCAGCACTCTTGGGGATCCCTAGGATTGGCAAGACACAGGTATTTACAGTCCTACCTGAAGATGATTTTTACTGTTTCCAGCTTGGAGGATGCATGCAATCAGTCTGACAAACTATTTCATAACTGGATGGAAGTTGAGAAAACTGAAACCCAGGAGGAAAAGTCTAATACTGCATCATGTCATAAACAGCTGAAGGAATGAAGCCTGGACTACAGATCAGTGTCCCTGAAGATTTCCTCATACTTGAGTTATTTAGAAGTGACCTCCCTTTTACAGATTTTCTGGTGTTTTAACTCAATCTTTGAGGCTTTTTCTTGGCTGGAACACTTTGGAAATAYTATCTTCCTCTCCTAGGTAGCCACTTATCTCTCTTCATGCAACTTAAAGGACTTCTTGTATATCTGGGACTTCTTTTGGTGTATTTGTTTGAAGTCAACCAGCACATGCCATATTTACTAGAGGAATGATAGAGATTGCATCATTAATGTTTATGCTTTACCTAATTACCTCTGGGAATATGATGTAAATAGTCCTCCTCCTAAGAAATCTGCAGAAACTGTATTTGTTACTACAAATGAGAACCTCTGAGTCAATCCTTTCCGCATTTAATGAACTTTGAAAGAGTGAAGAAAGAATACTTTTCGTGAGAGGATGGATCAGAGTTTCAAGTGTGCATCTATACATACCAAATCTCCTTTCAGCTTTTAACTTTATCAGCAAAGTCTAACATAAACATTGAAGATRGATCTATCCAAAGGCACAAAACAAGATTGCTTGGGTGATCCTGGGTGTAATTATCAAGGATTTAACTAATCGGGGTTTTCATTGTTGCTGTTGCTTGTGCTGGAAAGTTGCTCATCATTTCCTGTCTTTCTGTTTTTTTCATAATGACTTAATGTTCTTGTCAAATTCATAAAATTTGAGCCAGTAGTGTGGTTTTGTTTGTTAGACTGGAAGAAAAAGGAACTTAAACAGCAATTGACAACTTTTTGTTTTTTTAAATCCTGTAGGAGTTTTCTCCTCAGCTGTCTTTAAGAAACATGCCAGAAGAGGGAATGCAGAGTGCTCTCCATTCTGGCTGGGCTGCCTACATTGCTGTCTTCCTTTCCCGCTAATGCAGCTTGACTGTTTCTGGGCTATAAGCAAAGGCCTGTGGGCTGTGCCAGGCAGCTCTCCCAGCTCCTCAGGACCAGTTCTGCACTGTGGTGCCTTGTGTGGGGGATTTGTACTGTGATGCATGGACTGAAGACCACACCATGATGCTTTAGAGGTAATGGTGCAGGGCAAAAGGATTCCTTTCCTGTTGTCTGTTCAAAGCTGGTGTATCACTTTGGCAGCCTGGCACTGCTGCGTGATTGCCCAGTGTGAGCCTGGAGGAGCTCTATCTATCTGGCATACTGTGCTGTTGTCAGGGCTGAGCYGAAATTCCATGAATAGCATGAGCTGGCACAAGCTGATGGTTCTGCTCAGGGAGGTGGCTCTGCTGCCCTCTCCTCCCTGCAGATGTTTCTGCAGCTGTGCAGAAATGTCTGCAGGGGTGAGCTAAAGCAGCACTGGGCGTGGGCCCAGGCAGTCACACACTCCCCATTCATCCTGCAGTTTGTGGTGCATCCATGGCACAGCCCTGGGCTGGTCTGCACCCTTCCCTGTCACTGTGGGTCACAGAGGCCAGTGACTGTGTCCTGCTGGCAGTTTGGGTGTAGCTCTGTTGATGGCAATAAGGGAGTTTAGCTCTTTGGATACAGGCTGTTCTTTTCAATATGTGAATATGAAAAGTAACATATCCTTGTTCTTTAAATTTTGATAAGCTGCCTGTGGCTAGTTGCTTATCCTTGGATGCACATAAATGGGCTGGTTTTTATTCCTGCATGTCTCTCTTTGCTGCACCAAAAAGTAAATAAGTAACAGAAAATGAGAGCATTTGAAAACCTGTTTCATGAAGTGCTATACCTTGGTTTTATGTTCCATCCAAGCATCTCTGTACATTCAAGTATCACCTGAAACAGGAAGAACACAAACAGTGACTCCAATGTCACCTGAGTTTGACRCCTGATGTCTAAGTGGAAGCTGCAGACTTTATTCACTTAAAACCAGTGTCAGGACCTGAGATCTGCTTGATAAAGCTGAGAAGCACACACTTGAAACCATACCAGATTTTGTACTTGTAAGAGTCCACTTATTTTTAGATAAGGCTTCCTCCAGCATGTTGGAGTGGAGTCTTTCTGAAGGAAAAGAGCAAAAAGCTCTCCTGGAATGATTGCTTTTGTTATATAAAGAGGCCAAATTTTTGYACATGCTGTGTGGTACTTTCTTCTGAAAGTTCTCTGCATAACCTCTGCTTCAGAGTACATCMYAGTCAGCAGAACTGATTTCTTAATGAAAATGAACAGTCMRATTTCCTGTTGCTGGTGTGCCCCAAATACACTGCTATCCGTTCTCCTCAGAACTGCAGACTTCAACTCCTTCTATATAATTATTGCCTTTTACCTAGTCATTCTTTTATTATTGCTGGATGGAAGCATGGACTTAGAGCTCTTAACCTCTCCATTGAGAAGATCCATTCAARCTAAAAATGGATCTGGTTTTGTAAGATAAAATCACTGAGAAGTTATATTTTATCCTGAGATAATTTTGYACTGCTTTGTTTCAGAGTCTGCTCTTGACATCTAGGCTTCCTGTTAGCCTAGCAAAGGTCTTAGAGCATGTCTATTTTCTTCCTTCTTCTTTTCACAAACTAAAATAGCCTAGTAGTGTAGACACTGTCAGCATTACCTTTGTTCCTTCTTTGTACTTGTATTTTATACAATAATCTCCAGGAAACAATCCTATTCCTGGAAATTCATCACATTCCATGCAGTTGTGTGGCCTCTCTGATGGTGTTTTTCAGCTGCTTTAAGTGATTCAGTGGAACTTCAATTTGTGTTTGAGATTCCTGGAAGGTTTGTCATGTACAGTGCACTAAAACCACAATACAGCAGATGAAGGCAGACAAACAAAAATGCACAGTTSTTTCTCTTAAATGATTATTAACCAGTCTATAGGGAAAGTTTGAAGTATCAAGTCTTAAATGTCTCAAGTGTAGGTATAGAGTCAGCCTCTTGCTGAACAAAGAGTCAGTGTACCACATCCATTTCAACCAACAGCTAGACCAAAACAGCTTCCATGGATATTTCATCCCCTTGTACTATAGTAAACAGCCCTATCTAATATCTCAGCTGCATGAATGCTTGTTTAATGTGTGTATATGGAAATACATGCAGCCTTAATTCTGAATAGTGTGATAGTTGTTCATATTGATACAAAGTTTTGGCAGTGCAGCCTTGGACTACTTGGACAAGTCTGCAAATCACATCCACCAGAAACACCTCCAGCTGTGACAAGGGAAGRCTGGAGCCCTCAGACTGTCATATTTTACCTGTGTGAATGGCTTACAGCCAGAACATGGAATATACAAAAGCACTTCTACAAATAATGGTAAGAGACTTTCAAATGTGAAGTCACTGACTTGGCTGAATTTGGTAGTCCCAGGGAAAACCAAACCACTGACAACCGAGGAAAGGTGAGAGTTATAATGAAAATATCAAGTGCATGCTGTGTGTATGAGGCCTGAAATAGGCATGACATTGGACTGACAATTAGTGCAGGCCACAAATTGCTATTATCTATGCCCCCTAATCACAAAAGCTTATTCCAAACAGTCTTCCCAAACACTGTGATGAAATACATAGTCTGTTCAGCTGTTCTCCCACTGAAGTAGAGGGAAGTAGCCAGAGCTAAAYTGTAAACTACCCCGAAGGTTTTTTTGGTGGGATGGTTTTCCAGTCATTTGATTCAAATTGATTCCTAGTGAACTGCAAGGTGCAAATACACGACTGAAAAACAACAGCAGGAAAAAACCCTTATACCTGTGAGCACTGAAATGGAGGCAAGTCAGAACACAGCAGACGTAATTGCAGTGGGGTCAGATGCATTCCATGGGAAGTGGCTGACGAACATGCGGGAAGCAGCGGGCAGGATCCGCACTGACTGCTGCTGGCGGAACTGGAGCTGGCCTGGATCTGTGTCATGGACTGCAGCACAACACACAGCCCTTCATCCTCTGCGTGGGCCTCGTTTCATGACGCAGGAAATGCTGGGAGCTGCCATCGATTGCCTCCTGAGTGAGTGACACCAGTCCCAAACGAGGCTGGTGTGCCCTTCACTCCTTTGTGCCTGCCCTGATGGCAGCAGTGTGGCCATGGACTGTGCTCTCACACCAGCAGGAACACTCACACCTGGACATGCTTTCACTTCTGACTGCCTCAGKGATGCTCAGCACTAAAAATCCAAAAATGCTGTTAGTTTGGTCTGACCAGCCTCAACTGTCCTAGGAATCTCACAACTCTTAAAGCTACTGAGCTTATGCAACACATTTTGTTCCTTAGCAGCTGTGTCTGTATCAGATAACCCCCTGTGCAGGTGAGTTATGGACCAGCTCAATCTCCTGAGACTTCCTCTCCTGCTTATCAAGAGGAATTTCAGGGAATCATTTAGATATGTGGTATTTTTTCAGTGTTGTTCTGTTCCAGCAATTAACACAAAACATTGTTTAAGTTTAGGCAGCCAAGACTGCTGCTATATTTTAGTGCTTTCTAATTTTGAGCATCTATTCTAATCCTGACCCTTTCCCAGCTAACAAGCATACCATATGTCTGATTAYTCAGGTTCCCATGCAAAATAGGAAATTAAAAGTTCCAGATGATTAACAAACATTTCTTCTTGTTTATTTTGGGATTAGTGTTTTAAAATACCATGAAAAAAAGTTAGASCCTTCTTTCTCAAACATTTACTTTATCTTTTAGATGTGTAAAAGATATTTTCATTAAGAATGTGCTGTTTGTGCTTTTCAGAATATGATTTATTGACACAGGTTTGCTACCAGTAAAGGATCTACAATTAACTGTTTAGAGACAGTGGACAAAAGGGTGGGTAATTCCATGGTGGAATTTCAGAGGTGGATAACTAGGCATTGACATTCTAAGCTGGCTTAATGACAGTGAAAGACTTGAATCCTCTTCAAAACATCCAAGCCCAAGGCATGATGCAAGTTGAACCACCACCCACAGCCTGTTCTTTCTTTGCAGGATGTCAGCCAGGGGAGCAGGTCATGTAACCAGTAACTCCATCCAGTACAGCATGGAGCCAGGATACTGSTCAGGAGAGGTCACTGCTCTGGCAAGCAGAGATCCCCTAAAAGTAGAGCTTCTTTGTACTAATGTAGAGATTCTGTGCATGAGTTTGGTTATGAGTAGACTAATTTGGTGAGAGGCAAAAAGCTGTTGAGAAAACCAAACACCTGAATTAAGCTATCTCTGTGTGAGTGCTTGAATGAGGGGAAGAGATGGTTCCCATGCAGAAGAAAGCCTGTATGTATGTCTGATCCAGCTACAGCATTTCAGCAGAGAAYATCAGAGGGAGAAGGCTGGGARGCAGCACTGAGRCAGCCTCAGCTGCCACCTGAGGATAGRAAACCTGCTGCTTGATTCTTGTCCTAATRTTCTCCACCAGAAGTGTTTGTCCTTGCTACAACTTGTTTATTCAATCACACCCATGAATGTGCATTGGTAGCAATAAACGCCTCTGTTATTTTGAAAGTAGCAGTTAGTAATTATAAAGTGCCTGCTCTGAGCTCGAGCTGCTGGGCTTTGTCCCTCCTGCCTCATGTGAGCTACCCCCACTGGTTGCATCACATCTAAAATTAGAGAAGAGGCTGTATCCCGTGGAGTGCACAGCTCAGTAGCTCAGAGCTGCAAGAGCCAGAGCAGGCACAGCTGCATAGCTCCTCAGTTAGGAAGATGTTTTCAGATAGATCACTGCAGAAAACTTAATGATGATCAGAAGTGTTACAGAGGTAAAGCAGCCTTTGCATCCAGGAGCTCCAGTTCAGCCAAAGGTCAGAAAAATGRGAGCTAGTTCTATTTCTTTTGTATGTCTTTAGCTCTGTATTTTCTCAACAATATGTGGGACAGCTGTCAATAGCTTCTCTATAGACATCTATTTGGGTGAAATTCTTCCCTGAGGTAGTTGCACTGCTTTCATTGTAATCATACCAGTGATAAATGTGACTCTTCTTCACTTATGAGCTCTTTTGTTGTTCCTGAGATTAAACAACCTTTCAGTGTTTTCCTTCTGATTAAAGCAAGTTTTAGTACTTAGAAAATGCTGTGKGCTTAAGAAATGGCTGTATTCATCATGCTCCTCTGAAGCTTTACTTCAACTTGCCAGACTCAGCCCATAGCATCCATGCAATTTATTTTGGAAGTCTGTATTCCTGGTGCACTTAAAAGTCATATTTCAAAAACGTGAATCTGGGGGGAGAAGGGTTAAAATGTAAAACTAGAGAAAAACAAACTAGGGAAAGATAAATTCTGACAGAAACTTCAAGCAGCTAAGAAGTACTAGAGCTGTCAAATCATGCATTTTGGATTTGAGCTGAATCAAAACACACAAGCACTTTTTCAGTGCTTCGTCTGAAAGCAATTTAGCRTTTCTGTGTTAGCAGATTATGCTGTTTTCAACAGTTGTTGGAGAGATGACTGATGAAAAGCATTTTCATTGTGGGTGTGCTTCCAAGTACAGACAGRGCTGTGGGACTCAAACCCTGGTTTTCTCACCCTGAAGCTGAGGGTAAATGTCAAGCTCTGTGCAGCAGAGCAGTTCTTGGGACCCCAGACTTCAGTGTATGGGATGGCTCTGTGCTTTTTCAGGGTGCATCCTCCAATCATGAAGGGATTGGAGAGGGGGAAAAAAGGAAACAGAACTCTGAGCAGGAATCAGTAGAAGATAGGGGCTGTATCCTGGCAGTTGGTGCTGAGAAAGGACTTCAGGATTAGGCATCCTGAACCTGGATCAGATGTGAGAATCAGCCCCTGGCTCTGTGATCAGAGGATAACTGCCATGTAAGCACTGGTAGTGCAATCTGTCCCCGTGTTCAACTGAATTTGGAGGCTGGTCTGTGATAGTTTTAACTCAGGTGCAAATCAARCCCTGCCCCTGGTGCTGTTGCAGTGTAAGTACTTAAAGGTAGCACTCAGTAGCAGCAATGACACTTGGAGAATCTGTAAGTTATGAATGACACAATAAGCCAATTCACAATAAAAGGCAAATGTACTAAGTTTGTAGTAATGACATTTCTTATGTGATCTGCCCCACATTCCTCTGGAGTCAATGAAAAAGAGGAATTTCGCAACAGCGAAACCAAAGCATGTCGAAAACTTGCAGTCATACAGATKGTCAAATCCAGTTACTGTTGCCTACCATTTTAGTATAAGAAATGCTCCAAATTTACTTTCGATTTCACTGGCCTAGATGGTCTTAAATTAATGCAGGAATTCACAAATAAGTTACACTTTTCTGCAGGCAGCAGAATTTTTCCACTACAGCAAAGGTATTTGGAGCCCCAGTTGTGTGTTTACTATCAAATGTGTATTTTTGGGCCTTCTTCCACCAGAACTGCACTAAGCCTCCATCCCAAACTCAGCAGCTATATTTATCCATGGACCATGTTTTCTACTGCAGTATCAGTGACCTTGCCTGTAATTACTCTTCACAGGGGAAGCTTAGCTCAGTCCTCCAAGTACTGCAGTAACTCTGAACAAAAATAACCCAGAAGTCCACAACAGGAAACGTTAACAATGGCAGGATTACTGGCCACCATGTCACTGTAAAATAAACGAGCAACTGAGAGGGAGTTCAGGGAAAAGCAGCACTGCAATTAAGTAACAGGAGGGACTGACTTATGAGGAAAGATTAAATGAGCTAAGTGATGATGAAAGGGTGAACGGAACAACTGCCTCCAAATGTTTGAAGGAAGAAACCATCCAGGACAGACAGGGAGGGATTCTCTAAGCTGCTGCCAGGAGTTAAGAGTAATGGAAAGAAACCAATAAAATGAGCACAGCAGTCACCATGACTATTTCTTTAGCTCAGAAAAAGGAACCCAGTGCTTTTGCCCATGTGGAAGCCTTGCTCATTTGTCCTGTATTATTTCTTAGCCATATCCCATAAAGCATGGGGGGAACACTTAAAATTATGTAATGGTGCAATATTGCTGAAATGTTTCAGGCTAGCAGCTCTGAAGGACTGTGAGGGAGCTGTGCTGACATCCTCTTCCAGCCCCTGTCAGACTCAGATCGTCATTYCTTGAGGTGCCTCAGAAAGCCTTGAGGTTTCAGCTGAGAAAAGCAGCTCTACACAACAAAGCACTTAAGCAAACACTTCAGGCAAACGATGAAGAGAACTCCCACAGCCATAAATCACASCCATGATTCCCAAATGAGGAACCTGAGTCTGCCCTCAGCAGTCCCTAAAGCAGGCAGTCACAAAGTACATGAAGCCAGAATTCCCCACAGCTATCCCTGGCAGACTATCCCAGTGTAGTTAATAATTTTGCAGCAAAACAGCTGTGAGGCATCATGTTGTGTTTGTTTTCATTAACTCCTCCCCAGTGGGCTTATATATTTGTATTTCCTTGTTTACATAGTTGTAGTGTCCCTAGGGGGACACACACGCTACCCCTAAGGTTAGGGGCAAGTTATTGGAGGGCAAGTATCTCCCTCTGATGCAGAATTTGTCCTGTCTCTTTGTTCYGTCAGAGATGTAAATCTTTCTGGAAATGTTAGACAGATGTCCCTTTAAACATGTGGCTCCTTTCAGCAGTAGTTTTCCGACTGCGCTTTTTGAATTGCTGGGCCAGAAGTTTGTGTTTCCAATTGTCACTCTCCGAGACACTTCTCCATTGTTAATACAGTCCCAGGCGCTTTGCAGCCTTGTCTCTTTATAGTCGTTCCACGGCCCTGCGTGTTGAGCTCCAGATCTTTCCATCACAATTTGTGCTGTCATTCTCCCGACGCGGCGCGAAGCCGCCCGCCAGGGGACGGCGACTGGCGGCTCCCCCCGCCCGCCGCTGCTTCCCACGGCATCGGCCGCGCTCCGTGCGGGCCACGGAGCAGCCCCGGCCCGGCC
>CADDXX010001120.1:94901-105179 GCA_902810485.1 Alauda arvensis | reverse complement strand
CGACCTGCGGCACCTGGAGCACAGCACCATCATCTACGAGGACCCCCAGCACCACCCTCTGCTGCGCCTCTGCTGGAACAAGCAGGACCCCAATTACCTGGCCACCATGGCCATGGATGGCATGGAGGTGAGGCAGCACTTCCCCTCCCCGAGCTGCTCCTCAGGGGGGTCTGGGTGGGAGGGGGCTTGGTCCTAAATTCATCCCCAGGTACTGAAGGGAATGGGGCAGTGTCAGTACCCCAGGTGTGATCACTCACCTGTTCTTAGTGCACTGGGGAGTTCAAGAAGTGATTTTGGCATTATAAACTTTATGGCTATGTATTTCAGCTGGTTTTTAAGAGGAGTCTGTGAGCAGCTGGGCAGTAATTTTCACATCAAATCTTAGCTGCAGGTGTTTTAGTCACCCTTTTTAGTCACCCTTTCCTGCTTCAGCACAATTTGTTTGCCACTGTGGCCTAACTCACAAGCCCCCTGTGAGGTCTGACTTCCTTTGAGGCACAACACACTGGCCAACTGGAAGCTGTTCTTTAGGAACAGGGCTTGCCAACCTCATCCTGTAGSAAAGGGCCATGCTTATTTATAGCCTTACCTCAAAATATTTTGTATTTTGAATAAATGAATTGTTTAAAATGCAGTTTACTCATGTAGCTGATTTTTGTTTCTGAAGGTTGTGATTCTGGATGTCAGAGTTCCCTGCACCCCTGTTGCCAGGTTAAATAACCACAGAGCTTGTGTAAATGGCATTGCCTGGGCACCTCACTCTTCCTGCCACATCTGTACAGCAGGTAAGGSTGACCTGCAGGGGTCACCTGCATTTGCAAAATCCTCCTCATCCTGCAGTTTATGCAGTTCTCTGCCTGCCTTTTSCTAAAGAATACTTGCAATTTAGAAACCATTTATTAGTGGCTTTCCTAAAATGTTACAGAAATACCTACTGGAGTTTCTTGTGTGGAAGGGGTGAGCCCAGTACCCAAACTGCATCACCCCTGGCTAAGCTCCTGTTATTTTAATGCTCCTTAGCTTTTTTGCAATCCAATTCTTAAATGTCCTCTACTGTTATTACAGTGTTATTAATGACCAGAGTTCCACTGGTCATTTGTTTATCAGCTCTGTCTTGGATAATGTATAACAACCCAAGTTTATTTTGTTGGAGCATAATTGTGGTGTTGTAACTGGCTGGAATATGGCTCAGGAGTGGAACAGCCACCTCTCACGTGGCTCCTTGGGCTGTAGGAGTGTGGTGGGCACACGTGGAGCTGCTGTTCCTCTCTGACTGTTGCTTGCCTCCCCTGTTGTGTGTGTGCAGCYGACGATCACCAGGCTCTCATCTGGGACATCCAGCAGATGCCTCGTGCCATTGAGGACCCCATCCTGGCCTACACAGCTGAGGGAGAGATCAACAATGTACAGTGGGCATCCACCCAGCCAGACTGGATAGCCATCTGCTACAACAACTGCCTGGAGATCCTCAGAGTCTAAGGTGGCAGTGAGGCAGGGCTGTGCCATTCCCCCCTTCCCCTCTCAAGTAAGAGCACCACCACTCCAGTGGCCAGTATCTGTTGTTGCTTTGCATCTGCTGTTCCAAGGAACTGTTGCAAGAATGGATGGCAGGGCTCTCCTGTCTCTCAAGACTCTCAAATGCAGAGATGTGCTGAGCCTCTTGGACCTTTTCTGGGTTCTGGTTTTTCTTGTGAAATTCTTTTTTCCCCCCTCCCCCTCAGTAAAAGTTCTGTATATTTGTTTGTTGACTGTATTAATAAGCTTGCAGGCATTTGAGTTGCTGCACATGTCCCTGTGTTTGTCAGCCAGCTGAGGCAGCACATCCACCAGTTTAACAAAACAAGGTGAGGGAAAAAGCCAATGAGATGTTAATGGCCACCTTGGCAGGAATCTCKGTCATTCCTGTTGTTGCTGCCTCTGAAACTGTTGAAACCTTTGTATGTTTTTTATATATTGGGCTAACTTTCTATTGAGTAAGGTTTTTCCTCCCTAATTCTTACTTTTGATATGTGATCCATGTGTCCAAAGCAGGACCTGTTCATGGATACAAACCACAGTAACACTGCAGGCTCCCTGGCARTAAAGGCCTGCCACAATTTAACTGTTGCCTTGGCTCCCTTTGGTGACCTGGGCAGAACTTTCTGGTGCTGTGAAGTACAAGTACTTGTTGCACAATTTCTTTACACTTTCCTGATGCTCAAGGCAGTTGTTACTATGGTGGGGGTCTCATTTTGAAATTCTAACCAGTTTGTGTGTCCTGCAGTTGTGTTAGCAARCAGAGAGAGGTGATAGGTTGAGAGAGAAGCTCCCTGCATGACCTGAGCTCCCAGGAGGTAAGCAACTCCTGAAAAAAAAAATATTTGTAAGCATTTGTAATGGACTTGGGATTGACATTTCCAATCACATGATCTCCCCTCAGAAGACTTAACTTACCTAAATCAAAATAAAATGGTTTCACTCTGTAGCTTGCTTGATTGGCAAATCATATGAGCAAGGTTTTGTGGTGAGGCTCTGCTTCAGAGGTTGTGTTTGGCCTCTTGTTCCTGGGAGGTCTTGAAGGGAGTGCAAAGCAGTCTTTATGTGAGTGAACCAGGCAAGTCAGAAAAGCTGATCTGCTGTCCAAAAGGAAGCTGCTYTTTGAAGGAAATTACTCCCTAATGCAATGCACAAAGGTGGATTCAAGAAGGAAAGGAGCTGTGCCATTGAGGCCAAGGTTTGGCATTTGTCACCTCCTGAACTTTGGGGGATGTGCCAGAGGGGCTCTGTTTGGAATAATAAAGCTGTTCAGTGAAAGCTGAGTGGATTAGGCAAGATAAAAAAATCTTTGTTGAAGTCTTTCTGTGGCACAAGTCCTGTGCTGAAGGCTCTGCAGTGCTCTCTGATGAAGACATGACAGCCAGAGCTGCTCTGCAAGGGTGTGCAGCCCTTTTCCATGTGTGAATGTGTCAGAAACCATCCAAATCCTTTCCACCTAATGAGTATTCACCTGCAGCTGCAGGCAGAKTATAAATAGCAGGACACTGGGCAAACTTGCTTCTTGTCAGTTGATGCAGGGAAGGCAGGTTGGGAAAGCTGTGGAACACTGGAGCTGACACTGAGAACACTGTCAGAACAGAATCTGCAGAGTTTCTGTCATTCTGGACGCAGAGAAATCCTCTTGTGCAGGCTGCCTTTCACTCAGAAAAGCATTGCCTCAGGAATTTGATGGGAATTCTTTAGGGACAGCTGCATYCCATCACTCCTTGTGATGGCAGAGAAGCAAGAGACTGGCACTGTTCAAGCTGGTGTTTCCTCAGTGACACTCTGTGCTCAATTGTGGGATTTCTGACAAAGCTGGGTTTGACTTGAAGGTCAGTTTTTCTTGTTAGCAGCAGCACTGAGAGTGGTGTGTTCCTTTAGCCASATGTCAGCAGTGTCAGCCAAACAATCAGTTACCCCTTTTTACAACAGCACTTCTGAAATATCTGGAAACATGTGAGGTAGAACAAAGTGAAAATTGGGGTTTTCTTAGCAGCAGCAGCTGATTCACAGCTTTAGGAGTGACCTGAAATACATTCACAGGCTTGTCAGGCTCTGTTTAATTACAARTGGCAGGCAAAATGTGTTACTGAGAGGGAGCTGCCTGCAAGGTTGGTGCTTCCCATGTCCCCTTTTTGCTTCAGAGCTGATTCCTGTACAGATGGTGTGAGTCAAAGAGAATGAGAGGAGAGCTTGTATGAAGGGATTCAGCCTGAACAGGCAGGTTCTGCTGGAAAACAATCCTGTGAGGGACCTGAAGATGCTCCAGTGTCAGCTCTACCATCCATGAAAGTGCTTGAAGTCTATTTGTGGAATTGTGTTGCTTATTCCAAATGCATCAAAGGCAAGTGAAGGAATCTTGGAGGCTCCAGTGGATTCTAAATAAAGCCTACATCCTGGTTTTATTTTTTTTTGGGGGATACCTTCTGGATCTCCAGCATATTGCCTTGGGCATAATCCATTGTCATTCTTCACATGAAATTACATTTTCAATCACTGGAGACTGTTTTGGCACAGGGAAATGATACTTCAAATAACTTCAGAGATGTCACTGGAAAGGTTACTGAGTGAAAAGACATGAAAATCCTCATGGTGAAATGTTCTGTGGTGCAGAAAGGGAAAGACTTGGTGCTCTTTTGGCAGCAGCTCTGACCCAGGGACAGGGAAGGTGCTGCTCTGCTGGGTTAAGCCAGGCTCATCTTGCAAAATAAAACAAAGCCTGGCACTTATCACTGGAGCCTGTGAATGGAAACACTCAGCTCATCACATTTCCCCTGCCTGACATTCAGTTTTGTTGGGTGTAAAACCCCTATGAGCATTCTTTTCCCCAAAAATGTTCAGCAAAAGAAGTACTTTGATATTCAATTTCTATTATTTGGTGCTTAATGCAGAGGATGCAGAACAACTGCTTGCAAATCCCTYGTGTTTTTTGAGTTGAAAGTAGCAYCAAGGTGAGGTGAGCAAAGCAGAAAAGTTGGTACAGGGCAGAARTTCTGATTCTGGGGCAGAAATTCTGAGTGAGGCAGTTCTGCATCACTTCTGATTCATTCAGGAGACTCAACTATTTGTTTGGTTATGTTCTGTTCAAACCAAGCTTTCCACAGATYCCTCCTGTTCTGTGGGCAGCCTGCTGMCTCTGAGGCAGGTAAAACTCGTTAGTGAGGTGCAACCCTGCAGTTAATGAGCTGAATGTGGAATTATCTGTGGTGTGGGCATTGTCTCAGTGAGGGGGGGCTGTGGTGAGCTTGCATCCATGGGAATTCTGCTTGTGTGTGCAGGGATTTCAAAGGCAAGGATTTGAGTGCTTGGACAATCTATTTAGAAAGAAAACACAGTGGTTTTCAAAGAGTATGAGACTGCTAAAACAGCTTGTTTCTTATGGAACCTTGAGATGTGTTTAAGGAGGGGGGTATTGCCTCTCAGGAGTTAATGATCCTTTCCAAACTTAGCAGTCATTGCTGAATGCTCTCAGTAGTGAAAAGCTCTTTTTTTTTTTGGTGCAATGAGGAGCTGCCTCAGGTGTAGATCACAGCCTGCCAGAGGCCAGGTGAGGGGAGGAGCCTGATGTAAGGAATTCACAGATGTTCTGGTGTTTGTCAGTGGAAATGAGGAGCTGAGGGTGTCAGGGTTGTTCTCTTGCAGGTGGCACTTTAACAAGTMTATTCTTGATTAGGAGGAGAGTCATCTTTTCCCTCAGCCCCTGTAGGGTAGGAAATGTTGTGTAAAGATGTGAAATAATGGCCATCAGCAAAATCCCAAGCTGGGGACGTGGTGGACCCTCCCTTGTTTGTGCTGAAAGCCAAAAATGGGAGCACTTGGCAAGGCTGTAAATGYTCAAGTGACCCAAGCCAGGGGATGTCAGTGCTGTGTGTCCCTTTGTCTGTGGGGACTTGATGCTGTTTGGGAATCCTGGCTTGCTTGTGTGASGATGTGCCTGGATTCTTTGGATAACTTGAATTTTGTGAGAGAAAAAAAAACTGCAGCTGCTGCCTGGAAACTTTGAAGTGGCCAGCTTGGCAGGGTTTGAACTCCTTGCAGACACAYTTTGGGGAGAAGGGACAGCAGCACAGGCAAGCTCTGGGCTCAGCCTGCACAGYTTCAGTCCCTAAAGCACTAAAAAGTGGAGTTTTCTCACTGCCAAGTGACTTTTTTTGGTGGTTCCACCACCTCAGATGCCCTCTGTGACCCTGGCAGGTCACACAGAGTCTCTCTAACAAGTGTTTCCTGCTCCCCACTCTCAGAGCAATATCCCAGAGCAAGCCTGTGCTGTTGTGTGGGCATGGAAAGCCAAGAGCAAGGCACCACCAACTCCTGTCCCAGGGAATTCATTGCATSTGGCACTTACAGAGCACTTTGKGAGGCCCTGCTYAGCCAGGAAGAGTCAGAAATGTTTCATTCCTGAGGGTATTGAGGAGAGTTTAGGATTCCCCTGACTCACTTTTGTTTCCTGGAGGAGATCTCCAGAACTTCCAATCAGCACTGAAAAGAGCAGTAATTAAAAATGCAGCTAAATAAAAGTCACCTGAAGGCTCACCTGGTGATTCATGGCACACACCTGATGCCAAGGCACTTGTGAGAGTTGCTGCTGCCTGTTTCAGGTGACAGGTGTCACCTCAGTGGCCTTTTGTGCAGCCTCTGACACTCAGCATCCAGCAAGAATTTCCACAGTCATAAAAACAATTTTAATTATGTCAGTGGCTTCCATCAAATTTGGTTCTTTTCAGGAAATCTAACAGAGTTAAGGAAAAAAAAAGATATTTCCTGACAGAATATTGAGGCCTGTGCAGGTGTAAATCCAACTCCCATCCYTTGGAATTTGCTTTCCATGAGCAGCTCCAGCCCCTCTGAGTGCTGAGGGTGGGATCTGAGCAAGGCACAGAGGCAGGACTGAGTTCCAGTGCAGCTGCAAAAAGAGTTTGGGGTTTTTTTTTAATAGGAATGATGAAATCTTTAAAAGAACCTTTTTTTACCCCTTGGGTTGCAAGCAGTGTGAAATGTAACAAATCCATGGCACCAAAGCAGTTTTGTTACCAGTAGCTGAGTAGGAATTCAACTTTTAGGTGTGTTTTCCCTTCTGCTCCTCCCATCCTCAGTCCCCCYGTGGTGATTTCCTGAAGGTGTAATCTTTGTAGCATGATTGTACAGACATCCCTAGGAGATTCCTGACTTCTTGTTCTCACTAGAGTATGTTAAAAGCAATAGGAATTTGACTTCTGTCCTTTCCTCCACCTGCAAACTTCACTCCTTTTCTGTCCTAGAGGAATCCCAGTATCCTGCTCTTCAGCATTGTTGACATGGATACCTGCAGTGTCCCTAGATCCCTTTATTTTTATGGAGAAAAATATAAAAAAAGGGTTTGTTACAATGGATTTTAACCCCTGAGTCATGGAACCATATTGTTGAGAACTCTGTCAATTTGAAGGCAATTTTCTGAACTCGCTTCCAAGTGGAATGTTGCATCCTTTTATGCTGTTTTCCTGCTTCCTATTGTAGTTTTATTCGGGTTTTTTAACCTCCTTTCTAAGTTTCAGCCTCCTGTGTATTAGGTACAGTATTTTCTGCCTTTCATACTTTGTAATAAAAAYGGAACATTTGTAGATTGACTGCAGTTCACTGTGTGATGAGTGAGAACCTGGGGGGAGCAGGGAGCTCCAAATGAGCCTCATTTCCTCTCTCTGGAGCTGGGGGCTGATTGCTTTGCCTTGTCCTTGCAAAGTTGCTGAAGTATTGATCCCTCCTCCCAAAAAACCYCCAAACTTGGTGATTCCAGCTGCTCTCAGCTCACAAGTTTCCCCCAATAATGACATTTATTAGGGACCCATTCCCACCAGAGCTCCAGCAGAGTGGTTAATGCACTGTACATTGAATATTTGCTGTGGGGTCCCTGTATGTTTTAGAGTTTTATTCAGTTGTACATTGAATATCTGCTGTGGGGTCCCTGTATTCCAGTGCTTTCTGCTCATGTTTTCCAGCACTTGTGCTTGTTCCCTGCACAACAAATGGGAATTATCTCTTGTGTGGTTTTGTTTGGAACACGAGGGGAAGAGGGATTTTTTTTTTTTAATTAATCTCTGAGGGGTTTTGAACAGAGGCAAAGTGAAAACAAAGCAATTGTCTCTYGTGTAGGTGTCTCTCCCAGGCAGGGTGGCCTCTCCTAAAAGGGTTTTTTCCACACTCAGGCACTGCTGGAATTGGGACCAAGAGGGGAACAAGGGTGGCAGAGCTTGGAAATTTGTACCTTAGGCCTTGGCAAAGCAGGACTGATGGCTCCTTTAAGTATTTAGATTAAATCTGGTTCAGCTAAACAGCTGGATTTCTTTCTAATTCTTTGTGTACTGGCTTTGAAATAAAAGCTTTTTAAGCTCCGTGAGCACAGTGGAAAGAGTTGCCTGCAAAGATGCTGCAGTGCTTTTTAAGCTATATATGGACTTTGTGTTGGTAACCCCTGCTCAGAAAAAATACTTTTGCTCTTAGAAAAAAAATACTTTTGTTTGTCCCTTGCCCTAGAAATGTATTTGCAGCCTCATAGGTTATTTTATCCCCCTGGATCTGTGTTTTGCAATACTCCAGAGTGGAAGGAGGCAGATTTGAGCAGTGCAAAAAAGTGGTGGGCGATGGGGGAAGCAGAATTTCCTGTCGAGATGTGCCATGAAACGATGGAGAGGARCAAAAAGACAAGAGGGGTTCTGCCTTTTTTTATGGCACAGCCAACATCTGGCACAGCTGTGTGACCATGGGGAGGTCCCTGCTCTGACACCAGCTGTGAGTGAGAGGCTCAAAATTAATCAGCAATCAGCAAATGGCTCAAAAATACCTGATAAAAAACCTCAGTGGGAACACAATGCTCAGCAATAGTGGAGAAAAAGGGCTCTCAGATTTTTCTGTGACTGGCAGAAGCATTTCATTGTGAGCTTTTTCCATTGGTGATGTTTTAGAGTCCTGTCAGCTCAGAGGAAGTGATGATTTCAAAGTATAAAATATTTATACCGTCCTTCTTCCCCGTCCTTCTCGGATTTTGCCGTTCCAAAGGCAGAATTCTGGTTTTTMACCATTCTCAGAGCCCCCTCTGCTGGGCAGGGACAGCCCCGGGGCCGCTCCTGCTCCTCCTGCCTGAGAAAGGAGGAAAACTSCAGGAGTTCCACACGGTTCGTGTCCTCTGCTGGGGGACAGACCCACCTGGGTCCATCCAGAATTATCCCGTGCTAGAGCTGGAGAATGGTGATGGAATTCCAATCCCTTCCTTTCCAAAGCTCAGAACGCAACAAGGGATTTTCAGGAGAGGCAGAACTGCCTGGAATTAGTGAGATTACTCTTATATCTGCAGGAAACAGTGCAGAAGCCTTTTTGAAGTGCCCCAGGCCAGGCTGGGCATTGGGGCTGGGACAGTGGGAGGTGTCCCTGCCATGGCTGGGGTGGCTCTGGGTGGGCTTTGAGACCCCTTCCAGCCCAAACCACTCTGGGGTTCTGTGATTATGCACAAAGCCAGGACACAGGAGAAGGCAGAAAATAATGATTCTCTTTTTTTTCTCAAGTTTCTACCAAAATAATCACCCCCTTTTTTTGTGTGTAAGTTGGATTCCAGTTCAGGAAGGATTTACCAGCTTGTCAGGAAGGAAAAAAAATAAATGTGTGAGGGTCTGTAGTGGTCCAAAAAAAGTCCTGATGGCACTCGCACGTGGATAGGGATGTGAGAATGTCTGTAAAGCAGGGAAACCACAAATCGAGAGAGAAAATTATTGGTTTGCACRTYARGCTTGACAGGTGGCTGAAGTGATGAGCTGTGAAGGACAAATCTTTTCTATTTTGGATTGGGAGAGGGAGGGGAAAGCTTCAGGGAGATGCAGACGCTGAAGTCCACCAGGGTGGGTGTCTCCTGCCATCTGCCAGCAGCTCCTGGCTCCTGCCACTCGCTGCTCTGATGCCTTTTGGACTCAGAAATCGGAGTTCCTACACGAAGGCATCGCTCTCATTTAGGACTTCTGAGGGTTTGAGATGCAAACGTGTAGGAACTGCAAGAGAGAAATAACAAATGGTGAGGGGATGATGGAGGGGGTTGGAATCAGGGCTGGTGCAGGAGGGAATTGAGACTCAATTTCTGCCTCCCAGGGCATGGGGTGGGCTCTTCCCTCTCTTAGAAAATAAAAACTTTTTTATAATGATCCTGGCACAAAGAGCGAGCATTAAAATCAAATYTGGTGATGGACAAAAGAGGCTTCAATAATAGGAGGGGACTGGAGTGGCTCCAATTTCCCTTTCCAGTCCAGTTTTCTCCTCCGTGTGTCCTGCCCAGCTTCCAGGACCCCTTGGCCATTGCTGCCGTGTTGTTCGTGAGCAAAGCCGCTCACAGAGCACTGAGTTTCATGATTCACAGTGGAATTCCTGATCCCAGCAGCGCAGGGGGGTGTGAGAACGGAGTTACCACTCAGTTGCATCAGACACAACCCCGGCATGATTTTTTTAATTATAATTCATTAGTGAATTTTAAGGGAGCATTTCCTCTTAGGAACGCTGCGAATTGAYCCCAGAGGCGCTTTAGTGCAGGTACAGCCCGGCCAGAGGGACAAAACTCCGCTTTCCCTTTTTATTCCCCTTCCCGGACCTGGCCCCGCTCCCGGCTGTGGGCGGAGCCTCCCCGTCCGTCACTCTGATTGACAGCGGAATGGGCGTGGCCTGCGCTGCCCCACCTCCTCTCGAGCGAGGGGGCGTGGCTTCTCCKCCGCGCAACGGGCCCCCCGTGATTGACAGCCGGCTCCGCGGGGA
>CADDXX010001120.1:81822-94526 GCA_902810485.1 Alauda arvensis | reverse complement strand
GCCATGGAGCCGCGGCGGTGACAGCGCCGTCCCCTCAGCGCCCGCCCGAGCGGGGCCGCCGCCCGCAGACATGGGTGAGCAGCGGCGGAGGGAGCCCCGCAGCGGGGCCCGGGTGGGGCGCAGGGCCGGGGAGGGGGCGGTGAGGCTCGGCCGGGCCTGCCGGGACGGGAGCGGGGCTCGGCCGGGCCTGCCGGGACGGGAGCGGCACCGGCAGCGGCGCGGGGATGCGGGGGATTCTCAAGGGTTTGGTTCAAATTGTTCAAATCGCGTCACGGGAAACGTGCGGTGCCCCGGCTGTTACTGAACTTGGCCAGGCAGAGCCGGCGGGGGGATCCGCGCTCCGGCCGGGCTCGGGGGCTCTGCTCGCCTCCAAAAAGCTGCTGCTTCTGGAGACCGGGATTGTCGGGCTCCGGTTCTTCCAGAGACCGGGATTGTCGGGCTCCGGCCCTTCCAGAGACCGGGATTGTCGGGCTCCGGCTCTTCCAGAGACCGGGATTGTCGGGCTCCGGCTGGTCAGAGACCGGGGTTGTTGTGCTCCGGTTCTTTTTGAGACTGGGGTTATTGGGCTCCAGCTCATTTTGAGACCGGGATTGTCGGGCTCCAGCTTAGAGAAGTTTCTGGTGTTCACTGCAGCTTGGGAGTCCATCAGAATAGATTTTTTTCCTTTAAGGAGCTCCCCCCGAGTTCTCCTTTGCCGTTCTTAGCCCCGGACAGCAGCGCGTAAAAACAGGCAAAGGAGTTGGAAGGGCTCTTTTTCAAGAGGAAAGCGTTGTTGTGAGGAGTTGCCATGACTGAGTTGGATTAATTSAAATTAATTTGGATTTGGACTGGATGTCCTGTATAAAGAACTGCTTATGGAGGGAGTCTTGTGTTTCCTAATTCCTTTTTCAGCTTATAGAGAGGCGCTAGAATTAAACTTTTAATTGCTCTAAACCAGAATTTAYACATATTTACATACTGGCAAGGAAATTCCAGCTGTTCTAAGTTTTATGGCTTCGTGGGCTGCAACTTTAATGTTTCTTCCCTACAACCAAGTTCAGTTTTCTGAGCCTCTCCTTCATTTAGTCTGCATGCATAATTAGCTTCTCTACTTYAAATTCAAAAAGCATTACAAATGTTATTCTACAACTACTTCAGTGTCTCTTTACTCTGTTTGGATTTTGTAAATACAACAAATTCGTGCAAATCCATCACTGGATGAATAGAGGAATAGGGTAATCCACTCTGTTTGGAGCAGCAGGGTGGTTCATAAACTTAAAATTATTTAGAAGTGGGAGGTTGGATTTCCATGAAAGCGTTTTCCAGTGGCGATTGGACCTGTGTTTGTAAACACGTGAGTGCAGAACGAGAAAAACACAATTCCATGCACCACTCCACCACAGCATTGAGGCACAGCTGCAAACAGATCCCTTTGTAGTGGGGAAAAACTTCAATTCATCCAGCAACGGTGGCCAAATAATCTGATTAATCCCGGCTAATGAGCTGCCTGCCATGCTCTGATTGCCTTTAATCAGGTGTTCCCTAACCCACCTGAAGCACACGTGCTGTCAGAGTCTGCAGGGACTCCCCCTGCACCATTCCCGAGGTTTGTTTGATTGCAGACAGTCTGAGGACAGGGGGGATCTCAGCCTGTGGCCGTGCAGGGGGGGAGCAGGGCTGCCTTTGGGGTGTGCAGCCTCCCCTGGCTTTTCCTGCCTGTGTCACTTCCTTCCCTTGGCTCACACGCAGCCGGTGACACCGGGGGAGGGACRGGGCTGAGCCTGCAGGTTTAGCACCGGCTCCAGTCCCTCATCCCAGCCTCTCCCTTGCTCTTGGGAATGAGAAGGGGGACCCTAAATACATCCCTCTCTGATTTTTTTTTTTCCTCTTGCTCTACAAACCGTTTGTGATTTCCTTAAAGCTGGTGATTTCATTTGAAAGCAGCCCACAGCAAAGGACTCCAACTCTCTGCAAGGATTTTTTTGAGGCCACTAACACAGGCACAATCTGTGTGAAATGYCCTCATTGCACCTGGATCTGCCCAGGCCAGCTTTGCTGTTGTGGTGGCAGATAACAAACACAGAAATATTCACTTCTTTCTCTTCTAAACCATCGTGTGTCCCACTGTGACACCAAATAAAATGTGATCCTGGCTTAGGGGGGTTCACTGCCTTCCTGSTTTTATCCATGTGCAGATACTTTCACTCTTCCACTTTAATTTTTTTTAAACTGTTCCCATTTCTGAGCTGTTCAGACCTGTGTAACAAACCAGGGATTGGTTGAAGCAAATGCTTTGTGGAGAGGAATAACTTTCTCTGTGAGCTGCAGTTTGCTTTTATCGAGGTTATAAAAATCCTTGAGTGTAGTTTTTAAAACATGARAAGCATTTCCTGGACAACATCTTTCCCTCACAAAGCAGAGCTGTGTTTCCCAGACCTACTGGAGACCAGGCAGAACAGGGTCTCTCTCTCAGTGCTCCAGAATTTGCTTCCTTTCCATTTGGAGCAGCTTCTTGCATTGTGTGATTAATGTCACACTGCTCCACGTGCTTCTGCARGTCAGCCTATGGAAATAAAGAAGTGTTCATGCTTCTCAGCATCAAATCAATCACAGTGCTGTCCTCTCCACATGCCATCTTTCCCTACACARGCTCAGATCAATATTTGAACTTTATTTTATACTTTTTAAGAGAGAAATTCTCTCTCGTGCCCTTCCTCATCATCATTGCAGGGTGTGTGGTTCAGCAGCAGGGAGCCAATAGCTCAGTGTAAGACTACTAAAAAATCATAGTGAGATTCCAACTCACCTGAAGTCATTCCATCCCCTTTGTTAGAGCATTTCCTGTTCYAGTTTTATGAAGATAAATAATTTTTATATGATCTCTTCATGGCAGTGTGTAGTAAAGGACACAGAGTGGGCTGGATGTGTCCTGTGTGCCACAAGTGAGTCACTGCTGCCTCCAACACCTGCAGCCAACCCCTGCAGCCACTGAGCTTTGTTTTCCAGTGCTGATACTGCTCAGAGGAGAATTCTCACTCCCAGACATGTTCTTTGATGGACTTGATTGCTTGTCATGAGCCCTCAGTTAGRAACTGCTTTCACTGCTCCTTTGCTTCTTGCCCAGAGGAGCTCTGCCAACACAAGCTCTTCTTCATCCTCCTGGTCCCTGGCCAAACCCAAACTGCACTGGAGTGGAAAACTTGTGTCCCAGCTCTTCCCTGAGTGTGTTTGGGTGGTAGGAGGGGATGTTCCAGGCCATAGGATTGGGGTGTTTTGTTGTGCAGGTTTCAGCCTTTGTCAAATGAAAGAATACCAGCAACTGGAGCATCTCCAGTGAAGGTAAAAGATTAAATGTTCAACTGTAAAGTTGGAAACTTGAAAAGAAAAAAGGAAAAGTGGTGCTACCTGGAACTTCTGGCTTCATTCACAGCTCTTCCTTCACATTTTCCTCCCACAAGGGGTTACTCAGTGCTGAGATAGATCCCTGCAATTATTTCCTTTGGCTGATGTGCTTCTCCAAAAAGCAGCCTCTTGCTTTGCTTGTGTTCCTTACACCCCTTGCTTCTTTTACATGCACTTGGAATGTCAAGGAGTGCTCTCCCTTCTCCACTGCCACAATGTGCTTATTGTCTCATTTGGCTTGTCTTGGACAGCACAGATTGGATGGGTTTGGATTTGGATTTTTTTTTTTAATATTCTCTGCTCTGCATTCCTTTTTTAAGATTTTTTTTTTCCCCTGTATAATGAACAACTTCTGCAGATGCATTGGGAGATTTCAATCCCTTTCATGATCTGGTCTAGGCTTGATGTTTCTGGATTTTGGTGTAACCTGCTGAGGTCCACAGTGGATGGATCTCAGATGTTGGGTGCTCTGGAAGGATGGAGAGAGACTTYACAAGGGGRAATGGCTCCCCACTGCCAGAGGGCAGGGCTGGATGGGATATTGGGGGGAATTCCTCCCTGGGAGGGTGCCCAGAGCAGCTGGGAACATAAAAGAAAAAAATTCCTTGTGTGTTTTTCTGTTGCTGCAAGGAGAGAAACCTTGAGTTGAACCTGCTGCACTGCACTTTGCCAGCAGACAGTGTTCTTAGTGCTGGACAACTTGAACCTGCTCAGCAAATCTTGAAATCTCATAAAATGGGTTGGATTTTCTTCCATCAGCTTGTTCTGAGGGGAGAGAGGAACGTGCTGGGGCAATCAGTGCAGGGGGTTTGTGTTCCCAGATACTCCAGGATGAATCTTTGTCCAGATTTTCATTTCTTCTTCTGCTTCCTGTGGTTTGTTCCACTAGCAAGCAAGAACTGAGAGTTAACAGGATAGAAAATGGGAAAGAGCAGGCTTTGAGCAGGTTTTCCTTGGCAGAAGCAGCCCTTCCTAAATGACCTGTGATGCTGTGGCAGATCTGTTCCAGTGTTTGTTTGTGAAGCCTTTTGAACAGATGTGGGGCTGGGTATTTTCATTCTCATCTGTACTCTTGGCCAGACCCTTCTGTGGCATTGGGCAGGTGACTTCACATTAATCTGTCAGTTTATTATGTCATGAAATGCAGTKAATTTTGGGTTTTTATGACTAAATAAAACCACAGTGTGCTCACAAAGCTCCTCAAAAAGTCTCGTTGTTCTGTGAGCCAGCAGAAAACCAGTGCAGRAGTGGCAGAGGTGCAGCAGAGCTGTGCTTGCTGCTCACCCAGACAGCTCAGCCCTGCCCTTGTTGTGAATTTTAGATGAACAGGAGGCCTTGAAGTCCATCATGAAGGACCTGGTGGCCCTGCAGATGGGCAGGAGGCACCGGCTGCCAGGCTATGACACCATGAAGAGCAAGGACCCTGCTCACTCCAACAGACAGGTGAGGGCCAAACAGGTAACTCCTGACCCTGGGGACACACAGGAGCTGCTGCCTTGGCTCTGCCCTTTGTGCTTCCAGCAGCCAAAGCATCAGCTGTGAGGTTGCTCCTTGATCCTGCTCAGGTTTTCTAATTTTTTTTTTAATATTTTTATATGAGATTCATGAATCATATGAAGCATATCATATAAACTGTATAAATGGTATCTTTTTATAGTTTAATAAAATATTTAAATATATATTACATTATATATTTTTATATCTATACATGTATTTGAAACATCTCAGTACACTGCATTCTCCCCATTTGTATTTTTGGGGAATTTGGTCTGCCCAGCTAAAAAAAAAAATTAGCAAGTGGCTTTCTGATTTCACAGTCATATTTCCATGTTTTCAAAGTGGTTTTATTCTCTTTTAAAGAAGAAACACAATGCCAGCAGCACCCCCCTCCTGGGCAGCCCTGCCATCATGAACCAGTGTGCCTCTGCAGTGGAAGAAAAAAAAATCCCGGTGAGAAAACTGCCTTCATTAATTGTAGAAATTAACTAATTAGGGAGTCTGCAAGCTGTGTGCAGTGACTTTGTGGCATTCCTTGAAGCAGGTGGGAGGTGGGGAAAAGCTTTTCTTGCCTGCCTGGTTGTAGCAGGGTGTGCACATTTGGGGTCAGCACAAGGGGGAAAGGCTTTAAGCAGGGCTGGGTGGGATTTTGGGCAGGAATTGTTCCCTGGCAGGGTGGGGAAGCCCTGGATCCCCCTGGCAGTGCCCAAGGCCAGGCTGGACAAGGCTGGGAACCACCTGGGAGGTGTCCCTGCCCTGGCTCTGGGTGGGTTTTGGGGTCCTTCCCAACCCAAACCAGTCTGTGAGTGGTGGAGCCAGTGCTCTGRAGTCCTGTTAGGTTCATCCCACGTTTCTCCAGACTTTTCCTGGAGAAAARGATGGTGCTGGTGTTGTGGYAAGCTTTGTCTGGAGRTGCTGGATGGCATTTAATGAARTGCTTCAAAGCAAAAGCAACAATTYCAGTCAGAARCTGTTTGTCCATTGCTGTCATTCAAAATTAAATCAAATTTCTGGCAGCAAGACTGACATGAACAGGAGRAGTTTCCTATGTCAGTAAAATAACTCTTCTCAGTTTTATTCCTGTTCCAGGTTTAAGCYTTTTGGAGCAGGCTTTGAAGTTCATGTCTGTCTTCCTTATGCTTTGCCTGCTCATAATCCACTTGTTCARCTGCATCTGGGATTTCCTTGGATGTGTTGGACAAATCCATGGATGGAGCAGTGCAAAATCCTTTCCAAATCACTCTGAAACAAATTCAGAGCTGCCTTAAATCAAAATGTCACTGTGATTTATGGTACCACGTCACAGAGCTGGAACACTGAAGTGCTAAACTTGGATTTGCCTTTTTAATCCTCTCTTGAGGACAGTTTCTGTGAATTGCTTGAAGAAGTGATGGSTTCACTGCTTTCAAGGGATGCTCCTCTAGGTTTTCCCTGGAATAGGAACACCAAGGTCACTCTTAGATCTTTGATAAGTGCACATCAATGGGCAGTGTCAGGTCCTTTTGGAAAAAAATCAAGCAATAAATGCCAAATTCCATCCCCTTTTTCCTTAACTCCAAATTGGAGCTTTCAGAGCAAGCAGTGGAGTTTGTTTGGGTGCCAGCAAGTTAAAAAGAGGCTCCCAAAGAGCCCTGGGGATCCTTCAGTGTTGCCTGATCTCAGCTGGGGACAGCTGTGTCCCTTGGCTGCTCCAGGACCTAAATCACACCTTGAGGTCAGAAATCATCTGAAAAAAATGGTGTGAATTCCATTCCATCCCCACTGTCTTGTTTAAACTCCTTTATACTGGGCTACTTAGAGCAGTATAAAGTTCAAAGCAGAGCCTTAACTTGCTGAAAATCCTGTTGTAAAGCAAAAATTCCTTCATGCAGCATCTTTAAGAAGAATTTTTGATCAGGAGCTGGCTGGCAGACACCTTTTATGGGATGTTACTCCTGTGCTGTTTGCTGCCTTTGTTCCTTTGCTGCTCAATTCACATGGGTTCTCCAGAATTTGTTTCATTTTGGAGTCACTCTGAGTTCTTCCTCCTCCCACATCCAAAAAAAAATCCCCACAATTTGGAGTTTTGGGGTAGGGGAGGTGCTTTCCCTGCTCCTTTTGCCCCTGCTGCAGGAATTCCCTGTGCTCCCAGGGACTCCATGGCTCCTTTGGAGCTGCATTCTTCACCACTGGGCCTGCCAGAAACTTCCTGCAGCTAAAGAGCATTTCCTGGCCACGCTGTTTTATTTTTTTGAAGTTCCTAGATGGATGATTGCCTATTGTCTGAGGCTTTCACAGATGGCTTAATCTACTCCAATCACATAAATTGTGCAGCAGAAATGATGGAGCCTTATCAGAGCACATTTTTTTCCCCCTTCTATTTTTATCTTTCTCACCTAAATTGGGATTTGAACTTSGATGTGCAGAGTTGAAAGTTCAGCTTCTTGCCTCTTCCATGCCACAGCATCTCCTGAATTTCAGTGGTGCACACATTGCACAGTCAGTGCTTTGAACTCCCCACATGCTGGTGATGGCACCTTGGAACTTTGAATTTGTATCTCTGACTTTCAGGGGCTGCAAAAGCAAAGATTTACTCCATGTCTGAAGAACAAAGAATAATAAATAGGAATAAAAATTTAAAAATAGGAGTAGGAATTAGAAATGCAGCACATTCCCTCTCTTTTTTCTGTTTTTGCCATGCATGCTTTGAGCAAACTTACAGAAAATTAACTTCAGATTAAATAAGCAGTTAGGAGTGAATTTTCCCATGCAGTGTTAAAGAATAGATTATTTTTTTATTAAGTTTAAGTGTCAGTTTACAAAAATCACAGCTCAGTTTTTCCCCCTTTCCTTCTCTTTCTCCTCCAGCAGTTTCTGCACTCCTGTGTTTTTATATCAGCCTCTTGTTCCCTGCTTCAGGGGAAAAGTTAAAATCCTGAAAATCACAATGCWGTGTGTGCCAGAGTTTGATTGTGAGCTCACCTTTTGTTCTTCCTCCTGCAGAATGATGTCAGGATCAAGTTTGAGCATAATGGGGAGAGAAGGTGAGTTGGCTTCCCCTGCTTTGGTCCTTTGGGAAGACTCATTTGAGTCATCAGAAGCTGAGCTGAAATATTTTGTTGGCTTTGCTTTCCTTTTTCCTGGATGGAAATCACAACAGCAAACAGGTCACACAGCACTTGGTTATTTTTAGAGATCATAAAACACTGATTTATTTCCATAACATTTATTTGTAAGTGAGCTGCAGCATTTTTAAAAGCTGTGCAGCCTGAAGTCAGCTCAGACTGAAAAGTCTTTATTTCAGCTATGTTCCCATTTTGTTTCATTTAACTGAAACCAAATGAAGCTGATCAAATCAGCATCATTCTTTTCTAGTTCCTCACTTCCTGATGCCCTGTCATTATCACTGCCCTGCTGGGATTGAGCAATAGATACAACAAGGAAAGGTTATTTTTCATTGGTGTAAAAGCTTCTCTGTTATTTCCTCTGATATTTGCTTTTGAGAGACATTCTTCCACAAGGGAAAAAGAGAAATTGCAGTTTCAGTTTTTGCAGCATTGTTTGCAATGAATAAAACTGCTGAAATATTTCAGAGCAGGTCCCAAAAAGCCTCTGATTTGCCATCAGATTGAGAGGGGCTTTTGGACATGAAATGGCTGTGTGAGCACTCAGGGAGGCTCCAGGCTTGTCTGAGGTCTCTGGCTCTGCTCTCACAGAGGGAAWTTGGTGTAATAAATGATGTAATAATTGATGTTTGAAAGATATCAGTTGGGTTGTGAGCAGGAGTGAATGTGAAACCTTCACAGCCACCTTGTGGGAATCCCTTTGCTTTCTCCCAAACCAGGCAGCACTTCCAGCAKGAAGGAGATTCCATGATAAAATGCAAATTTAATGTCAGTGGTRCAGGAGGAGGAGGTGTCTGCAGTGATCCTCACAGCCTGAGCTCACTGCTGAAGCTCCTTCTTGGTCAGATTTGGGGATTTCTGTCAGGAAAGCAAAGGTGGTTCTTTGTTGGCAGAGCAGGCTGTGGAGAATTTCTGCTCTTTCCAAAGCTGGAAGTGTTCCTTTCACTGAAACCCTTTGTGATGAGTTCTCTCAGTGGCTTTTTGTGCTGTGGGAGGAATCTCACAGGTAATCATGGCTGAATTTGCTCCCTCCTGTGCCAGGGGCTTTGTGGGGACAGCAGGGCCACAGTGGGACACATCACAATTTCTTGGCACACTGTGTCAGGACAGGGGAACTCAGCAACAAAATCCTGCCACCACAGGGTTTTTATCATCCTGCCACCACAGGATTTTTATCATCCTGCCACCACAGGATTTTTATCACCCTGCCTGTCTGCTGGGTGCATTTCAGGGGGCAGAAAGGTTTTCTCCTGATTTTTTTTTCCCCCTAAAATGAAAAGGTTGATTGTGTGTCAGTGTAATTATGCAGTTGTGCTCCCTGAATTCCCTCTCCCAGCACAGTGAGCAGTTCCAGACAGGGAGCTTTGCAGCAGAATGGCAGTGTGTGTGTGCTTGGTTTCACAGCAGCTGCCAGATCTAACCACAAATATTTAAGGTGGTCAGGCAGGAATGGGCTCCTTAAAACCCTGCAGTCCAGGATTTTGTGTTGGGGGAGTGCACAGGGTTTTCTCAACGAATAAAATTTGTGGCACCTGAGAACAGCTCAGCTTTTGAAAGCATTGAGTGTAGAATGGGAGCTTTTGTAAGGGACTGAGATTTGTGTGATTCCATCCAGGGGTTTCTTAGGAATATGTAGARAATGTCCTTGTGGGCTGCTTTTTAACAATTATTTCCCAATAGCTGGATGCTGTAGGTTTTTTAGCAAGATAACCCTTCATGGGAAGGGGCTGAGGAAGCCAAGTGRACACAAGGGTTGTTTGAAACAAAAGCTGCATCTCATGGAAGGATTCCCCAGGGGAAACTCAGCCTTCTCTSCAAAGCACAGGTTCCTCCCAAAATCCCAGCATGGAAGGGACCTCAAAGACCCAGAGCCACCCCTGCCATGGCAGGGACACCTCCCAGTGCCCCAGGCTGCTCCAAAGCCCATCCAGCCTGGCCTGGGGCACTGCCAGGGATSCAGGGACAGCCACAATTTCTGTCTGTGACCCTTCCACAAAGCCCCTGTCCCTCTCTTTTCCACACARACTCCTGGGAGATAATTCAGGGTCTCACTGAGCTGCCTCTCTGAGCAGTTCTGGCATTTCCAKGAGTAACTTGGAAGTCCAGACAATCCCTTGATCATTTGTAGTGTGCTGATGTAGCAAAAGGAACAGGAGGAAGACAGATAGAAAAAACCTGGAAGTTCTGTGGTTGGAACAGATTTTTTTTTCTCTCTAAAAGCTAACTAGCAAAAATTGGAAAGAACACTAATCTTCCAATTGAGGACAAGTATAACCAGATATTATAATAGCTCATGTGTGAAGAGGATCTTGGATTGTTTAGCCTGGAGAAAAGGAGGCTCAGGGGAGACCTTGTTATATCCTGTTATTTCTGCCTCGTGACGAGTTTGTTAATTGGTGCTCACAATCCAGCTCTTTGTGGCAATATCTCATCTGTGCCAGAGCAGGTGGTATTTTTTTTTAAGCCAAGGTGCACAGGGCATTTGTGTCCTGTTATGTGAAAGACATTTATTCAAAATTTAAAATAAAAAAGGGACAGAGGGATTCTATTTGAAATCTCCAGCTGAACACTGCATTTTGACAAGCTGTGTGGAGATGGGKCAGAGATCAATAATTCCTTATTGAAACAACACAGGTTTCAATCTGAAAGCTTCACTGCTTGCTGGAGGATGAAAGGAGACCATTCAGAGTGGTTTGAAGGGGTTGAGCCCTGGGATTTGATGGCATTACCAAGTGTCTCTCTCCCCTCAGGATCATCCCCTTCGTCCGCCCCGTGCRCTACGAGGACGTGCAGCAGAAAGTGAAAACAGCTTTTGGGCAGCCCCTGGACCTCCACTACATGAACAACGAGGTACTGAGCAGGCAGGGCTCCCTGCAGGGACACCTCCCTGTCCCCATCCCARATTCTGTACCCAGAAATTTCRTTTTTGGGCMTTCCTTCAGTGCAAAGCATTGCTGAGTGCCTGATCCCAAGGCAGATCAGCATCTCAGTGATGTGTGTGTTGTACAAACAKCAGCAGCTTCTTCCCTTGTCCTGGTGTTGCTGAGAGCACTTTTTTCCTAACTGAAGCCCAGTTTTAAGTTGATCATTATTTCATCAGTACTCTGAGGCCATTTTCTCATCAGTCAGGGGCTGACAAGTCTCTGCTCCTTGCAGGCAGCAAATCCAGGTAGCAATTCATGCTTTTGTGGGTGATGCTTTGGAGGAATTTGCATTGGGGTCAGCCATTTTTGTGACATGGGAGGAAAACCTCGTTAAAAAAGACACTAGGACAGTATTGGAATGAAGATTTGTGGAAATAACTGAGCAAGCAGAATCCTGTTTCATGGCTTGGTATTTTTCTAATGTTTGTTTAAATACCTCTTGTAGACGTAGACTTTTTTTTTTTTCTGTCCTTTCTAATGATTTTTTTTCCCTTGCTCTTTATTTTGCAGCTCTCTATTCCTTTGAAAAACCAAGATGACCTGGACAAAGCTATAGATCTCTTAGACAGAAGCTCAAATGTGAAGAGCCTGAGGATCCTGTTGCTGTCCCAGGACAGAAACCATGTGGGTAACAACTCCTGGGACAGCAGCAAAACCAGGAAAACTCTMATAAAGCACAATGGCAGCATGAACTGAGTGTGACAGGGGTTAGAAAGTCACTCTTCCCAGGCACAAATGCTTGTGTTTATCCTCTTTGCATTGCCTCAGTAGAGGTGGCTTTTTGTGGTGGGTTTTTTCCCCTGGCTCTTTTGCTGCCTTTTTGTTTGTGTTCTCTGAATTAATAAGATTTCAAGCTCTAGAACTGTTGCTCAGCACTTTCTTGGTACTCAGCAKAAWCTTTTTGMAACTGTGGCCAGASTGCTTGAGCTCCTTCATCTCACTTKGTTTTATTCTTTTCATTTTTACCCACCAGACCAGTTCTTCACCCCATTCTGGACTGCCCAAGCAAGTCAGGATTAAAACTTCCCAATCAGTGGGGGATGTGAGCACACCCTATCAGCAGCCAGAACCCAGGAGCAGGCATCTGTCTGTCAGTGAGTATTTCTGCCACTTGTGCATGTTTTTGTTTGTTGAAATGTGTCTTTTGGGCACTGGTGTTTGTTGCACAGCATTTCCAGGAGAAATGGAAAGGTTATTTTGGGACAAGGCAGTTCATTTTCAAAAGCTCTTAATATGTTTACAATAGAATGTTTCAAAGTTCCTAGCTGAGTTGTGGAACAGCTGAGGAGCTGCTAAAGGGGATGTCCTAAAGCCAGAGCCATTGTGGTTAGAAATTTGGAAAGCTGATGTGAGTCTATTAAATTTTTTGTTTAGATTGGCAATTTCACTTTATGAAACCTAGATTTGAATTTTTATTTTTTTTTTAATGTTGAGCTTTGGAATCTGTCCTGACTCCTGTAATCAGGCATTTTACTAGGGATTACTATTACATATCCACCTAGAGTCCTACATTCTGAGTTGTCTAAACTTTCACTCTTGGAATTGTCAGGTGAGTAGAACACAAGACAAAAAATAATGAAAAATCAGAGTAATGTGGTACCTTTGTCTCATTTCTTTGGGTTTCTGTTAGCTCAGTGAACTCCTGTTTAGGGGAAASTTTCATGTAAGACTTCTGTAGTTCTTATGACTTCCACCTTTGGCAGATTTGTCTGATTCCTCCCAGTTTCTTGTTTACAACCTTCTGTGTAACTGTGCAGCACAATTCAGATCTGTTCTTGAATGATGCTCAAAGCTGTTA
>CADDXX010001120.1:10172-76865 GCA_902810485.1 Alauda arvensis | reverse complement strand
GATGTGGACACTGGCAGGGAGCTGGCAGCCAAGCAAGTCCAGTTTGACCCTGAGAGCCCTGAGACAAGCAAGGTAATGCTCACCTCTGAATTTCTAAGCCTCCTGGTGTTTTCATTTCTGTAGTGTTTTTCTCACAGTTTTGTGTAAGCAGTTGTAACTGTCGTTAGGCTTCGTTCTTTCTCCTGGGAGGAGAAAAGGATGGCAGAGTCTTGGATTGACCACTGKGATTGGAGAGGTGGAGACTTCATTCTCCAATCTCTGGCCATGGTTAGAGTTMTATAGAAATCGAGGTCAGAAAATAAATCTCTCTCTTCTTGTGTTTGGGAAACTCAAGTGTGTCGTCTTTTCCTGTACGAGTGTGACACACCTCAGCTTCTCAAACCCTCTGAGGTCCTGCACAATGTCTCTCTGTGTCTGTCCTTGAAATCTGGCACCTTATTCAGTTCCTACTAAGGTTTCAAGTCATGTGGAGAAGAATAGGAGTCATTTAAAAATTACTTTTCTGTGTTACTAACTTCAGCCTGAAACAAAAATCCGTTTTCTGGCTTCATTCTTGGCTCTCCTTTCTCAGATTTTTTGGGGTTTTGCCAGGTTGCTTGAGGAATACTAGACTGCCCTGTGTTCCTGGTTAGACATGGATGTGAATGAAACTAAACCCAGCAAGAGCAGGGTTTTTTTTTTTTCTTTTTTGAACAAGAAAAGCTGCTTGCACATGCAAAACCCACTTCTGGGTTTATATTTTTTGGTAGATCCTATATCAAGTGCATTAATTACCAATTTTGCCATCTGAATTCTCCMTGTCCTTAAAAACAAATGGAGCTGTGGGGTGTAAATTAATCAAGAGTGATGTGACAGCTTTGGGGACAGAGGAGATGGGACAGGCACCTTGAAATGATGGGACAGCACTCAGCTCCCTGCACAGGGGATGCAGCTGGGATGGCTTTGGGGGCTTTGCTGGTGTTCTAGCAATGGTTTCCCAATACTGAACAAATTCACTTTGAACTAGGATGACTGATCCATGAAGAATTAGTTATTCTGATTTTATGTGAAATATTGGTGCCAGAATATGTCCTAAATTGGGAAGTTCTGCTGTGTCTGTGTTGTAAATCAGACAGTAACTCTGAGCCTGAAATCCATCTATGATGGTACTAAATCCATCTGTGATACTGCCTGTGTTCTAGCAAGGCTTGAACACCAACACTCACCTGTGTTTTACTGCAGATAATGCAGGAAAAATGAGCAGGAAGCTGTGGCAGTGTTTGCCTTTTTCCAAGAGATAAAGCCRTGTCATGGATTCCACTTCTCAGTGTAGCAGTGCTCTCATCCTGCCACTGAACATGACTAATTAATTTTTTTACATTTATTCTCTATTTCCTGGGGCTGCACTCTTGTTTTCTYCTCCACCCTCCACAGGAAGTGAGTGCCCTGGAGTGTGAGATCCAGCTGCTGAAGAACCTGCAGCACGAGCGCATCGTGCAGTACTACGGCTGCCTGAGGGACCGGGCAGAGAAAACCCTCACCATCTTCATGGAGTACATGCCAGGGGTGAGAGCAGGGCCACAAAGGGAGCTGCCTGGCTTTATCAGCTGGTTTATTCATTGCTCTGATCCCCCTAAGGGTGGAATCCACCTCAGACCCTCTTAGGGCTGTGCCTTCTCACGCTGGCTCATAATGCCACCACTTCCATTTATTTAGACCCAAGTAACCTCTTTGGGTTTTTTTTTCCTTTAGTGCCTTGYACTTGAAATACATTCTCTGTAACAGCCACTAAAGCCAGCTCTTGTCTGCAGTCTAAATTTATCCTACCAAAGTACCTCGAAGGACTTGGGCCAACGTGTAAATCCTGGCAACTGAATTACCAGAATCATGGGACAGCAAGTGAGGCTAAAACTGCCTCTCCCAAAAGAGAGGCTTTTGACCCACATCAGTCTGCTGAACGATTTTATTGCTTGTGTCCACAGTTGTMCAGCAGACAGAGCCTCCTTAAGCCATTTTTGCCATGAAGCCTGTCCTTTATTTTTCTTAGAAATGACTCCTTAAGCCGAGACGCTTGGAGAGCCCAGAAAGGCTTTAACAGGGGCCACTTGGGTGTCTCACAGGGCCTTGTGGGATTTGAATGGGCACTGCAAGGGGTGTGCTTTGTGCCCTGATTGGCAGCCCCTCCTGTGTGTCTCTTGGCAGGGCTCAGTGAAGGACCAGCTGAAGGCGTACGGGGCGCTGACGGAGAACGTCACRCGCAGATACACGCGGCAGATCCTCGAGGGGGTCTCCTACCTCCACAGCAACATGATCGTGCACAGGGACATCAAGGGTGAGAGCAGGCTTCCCAATGGGCCTGTGCAAACGAGGGCAGCTGTGGGGTTCTTCATCTCGTGGCAGCTCTGGAGGAAGAGTTGGTTTTGGTGTGTGAGCCTCGGTTTGTGCGCGCGTAAAAGCCGAGCTSCAAAGTTTGCTTTTTCCCTGGTGGTTCGTGTTCAGGACCTCTGACCAAGTGAAGTGGAGATTGACTTGTTTATTGTTGGAGTTCAAAGTGGTTTAATTAGCTACATCTGTTACCCAGCTGATCAGAGAGCAATGCTTGCAACTCAACAAAGCAGCATCCCAATGAAATCCTTCTCCACACAGCTCTGTTCTGTCTCAGCCCTTGGCCTGGGGGCCCTGCTAGGCTGGCTGAGCTGTTTACAGGCACTGTAACAATGCTGCTGCTGACTCAGCTCTCATTTCCCTCCCCCCTTCACTTCCTTGTGTTTTTCCCTGAAGTTTTTCCCATTTACAACCATTAGCAATTGGCTTGTCTGCAGCCCGAGTTAAAGCAGTGATGTTTAGCAGGTCACCCGAGGCTCAGTGGGGAAAGAGCCATACCCTGAGCTGGATTCATTTCGGGCTGGATCCCATCCTGCAGGCTGCAGCTCCAAAACCAGCTGCCTGCTGTCTCTTGCTTCCTGTCCAGGTGCCAACATCCTCCGTGACTCTGCTGGCAACGTGAAGCTGGGGGACTTTGGGGCCAGCAAGAGGCTGCAGACAATCTGCATGTCAGGCACGGGCATCCGCTCGGTGACGGGCACCCCGTACTGGATGAGCCCCGAGGTGATCAGCGGCGATGGCTACGGCAGGAAGGCTGACGTGTGGTGAGTGAGGCCTGCCCTGCATCCCTGCACAGCTCTGCTGCAGCCACACAGCACAATTCTGCTGCCAGCTGAGTGTCCACGTTCACTTCTTGCCTGGTGTAGCAGTAGGGTTTGTTTTTTTTTGGGGGGGAAAAGGTTTTACCTGGGTGCCGGTCACCTTCTGCAAAGCCATCAGCTCACCCAAGCACATGAGAGGAAGAAAGCTCTGTGCCCAGATAAACTCCAGCAAGGTTTATTCCARGGTGCTGAAGGAGATCTGGGTGCCAGATGTGTCTGGCTCTGCCTGAAGTGTGATTTTGGGCATGCAATGACCTTGGGACACAGGGGCACTGCAAGGACAGGTGAGGTCCTGTAAGGAGGACAGGGCCAGTCACTGAGGTTCGAGCAGGAAAGAAGGAACCAGAGGGAGATTTGGGCTTCAGGTAGGGTTACACTGAGTCACCAGGCCTTGCAGGGGGATCTCCATGGCAGCCTTGCCAAGGCCAGACCTTGGGAGTGACCTCTGATGGCTCCAGCAACTCCACAGTCTGCAGGGAAAGTCTGAGGAGAAGTGAAGTTTTGAACTCAAGACCCAATCTTCTGCAGGCTGTGCTTTGCAGTGTTAACACCCAACAACTCATTCAGCTTTTCAGGAACAGTTTCCAACTCATTCCTCCCTCATACTGATAGCTGGTTATTTTGCTTTCTGGCTGGTGCAATGTTTKCATCCTTCTCACGCTCTCAGGCACTTGGTGGAATTCTTGGGGTGTCCTAATGCAAGGCCAGGAATTGGGATGATGATCCCTTTGTGAGTCCCTTCCAACACAGGAGATTCTCTGATTCTGTGATATCCCATAGAAGAGCAGCTGAAGGTTGTTTAGGGAGAGCCCATTCATTTGGATATGAAGAGAGAGTTATGCTTAAAATGTACTGGAAATTMATGGAATTTTAGCCTGTAAGGAAAGATGCCCAAACCTGGAATGACAGAAAAGATCCAGGTCAGATCAGAGATGATCTGCATGAATGGAAACTGGAGCTGTGCTATTATTGGCATAGCCAAGGAACAGCCTCTCTCCAAAGAGCAAAATGGCCCAGTGCCAAAATGTTCATTTTGGGGGCCTTCAAAAGGTGAGATTATAAAACTTAGGTAAACAACARGGACAAAAGGTCTGCTTGTGCCTCCACAGCGAGGCAGGGCCTGTTTCCTGTCCCAGCAGTGAGTGGAAACAGCTGAGATGTGTCTTGTCTGCAAAGGGTTAAGCCCTGCAGACTCTCCCACTCGGGGAGGGAGTGCAGCACGTGCCCTTCCCCCTTGGGCTGGTGCAGTTGTGGATTTCCTCTTGGTGCTGACATTGCTCCATTCCCATCAGAGTCCCTGCCAGACTCCAGTTCCTACAATCCCAGTCATTATTTTTTAGGGGGGGGTCAGAATTTTCCAGCTCTGCTCCCAGGGGTGGATGTGCASGGCCCAGAGGCTCAGAAACGTAACAGATCCACCCCCCTGGCTCTGTGCCACTGCTGCAGGCCCCTCTCCAGTTTTCTTTTTCCTAAATAGCAGAATATGTGAGCTATTTGTTATTGCTGGAGTGACTTGACATGAAAAACATTCCTGCTGTTTGCTGAATTATCTTCAAGAAACCGGATCTGCTTCAAGGGGATAAATCAGTCTAAACAATAACACATCCCTGCCTGCTTTTGAGCAAACCCCCAGCACTTCAGCACACATGGTTTGCATTTTCTGTACTCTCTTCTAGTAAGTCTGAAATGGCTGGAAAACTGCAACATTTTCACGTTGGRTTTTAAACCTCGTCGAGAAATTTGGTTCTTCCAAATTCCCTGCATTTAATTCCTTCCCTTCCTTGCCTTGGCAAGTCTCTCAGCATGYCTTTCCCTTGCATTTCACCTCAAAAGAAGGTTTAGTTGTAAGGTAGAGGAGGCAGTTTTGCCTTTTTTAATGGAAAGATGGGCTAAAACCACAGGACTGGATATGAAAAATTCACTAAATGGCTTTTACTCAACCTGTGGCCTGGAGGAAGCAATTAATCYTTTTGGAATAAAGCCCAATCAGTGCAGTGCCACAGCAGCATCATCCCTGGGAGGGTGCTGGAGTCATGTCACCTCTGAAAGGTGGCTCAGCCATGTCCTTGCCCAGGAGTGACCTGCAGAGCCCCATTAACTTCACAAGGATTTTTTTTTTCCTCAGGGTAATGATGCATCTGTCCCACAGGGATTTAACTTCCTGCCTCCCCACTTTGGGACTGTGACAACTTGCATTATTTTTTTGACTGGTGCTTGGTTTCTTGTGAAGTGCAGATATTATTTGGCTGTTGTTTTCCCACCGTGGGCATTTTGAGGCTGTGACTGAAAAGGGATTTTTGCTGRAATTGCTTTGTGGGGGTCACTGAGCTCTGATTCACTGAACCCTGAGTGTTTAAAGTCTGCTTTCTTACCTTGCAACTCAGCAAGSTGAGCCTCTGCTCTAGTGGAAGGTRTCCCTGCACCTGGCAGAGGGTTGGAACAGGATGGTCTTGATCTTCCAACCCAAATTGTGATTCTCTAAGTGCCTTTGAATTCCAACAAAAGCAGCAGCACCTGAGGTGCCACCGAGGTCACACAGGGACATCCCTCAGCCACCTCCTGWGCTGTTAACACCAATGTTTCCTGAGAGGAGGATCTGAGCAGAGGGGAGCAGGACAGTCTGGCACTTTGCAGGCAGTTCCCTGCTCTCCTGGCAGCAGGAAGAGCTGTTGGCAGCCCTGGCTGTGAAATCAGGGTTTGTGGAGCACAGACTCCCCCTCCAGAGCTGCTGGGGAGCTCTCCCTGAGCACTGGGCACGACTGAATGAATTCTTATGTGTTTATTTTTTCCCTCTTTGCTCTGCAGGAGCCTGGGCTGCACCGTGGTGGAGATGCTGACAGAGAAACCCCCGTGGGCAGAGTACGAAGCCATGGCCGCGATCTTCAAAATCGCCACGCAGCCCACCAACCCCCAGCTGCCCTCCCACATCTCAGAGCCCTGCAGGGACTTCCTGAAGCAGATCTTTGTGGAAGCCAGGCACAGACCCTCTGCTGAAGAGCTGCTCAGACACCAGTTTGCACAGCTGCAGTACTGAAATTACCTCCCTTGCTCACAGCTCCTTGCTGTGTCCTGCCCAGCTGCCCGTGGTGCTGCTGCTGCTGCTGCATCTTCACAAACACCCAGCCCAGCCAGGCCTGGTGCTTTGGGAAGTGCTGCCAAGGAGCTGAGGGGTTGCTCTGGTGCCTGATTTCCTTGCTGGATGTGCTCATCCTGCCCGGGCAGAGCTGCATTGCTGCCCCCAGTCACCTGGAGGTGACCTGGCTGTGTTCTCTGCAGGCACAGCAGTGGGGATCTGTTCACAGGAGAGATCTGAACCCAGCTGGGAACTTGCAGGAGCTCCAAACTTCAGCAGAACAGAAGCATTGCAGAAACCTCCAGACCAGCTCTGTGTGGGAGTCCCTGGTTCTCCCCTCCTGGAGCTCCAGAGGTGTCTCCAGCACCTGAATCCAGCCAAAGCCATGTGTCRTGGAGCACCTGCTCACCAGAGGATGGGATATTTTTCTTCTTGAGTATTCAGCATCTGAAGGTGTTCAGAAAATATTGATTCAGAAGTATGTGAATAGTGTTATTTTATAATGAACCCAGGGGGGGGTGAGGGAGGTGTTCCCAGCTCCATGCCAGGATAATCAGACAGGTTTCAGCAGGATGCAATCACTCCAGGGCCTGAGGGAAGGGCTCTCCCACTGACTTGGGAAAATCCAGAGCTGATTTCCAAGGTTTGATCTGTCCCAGCAGGGTCAGTTTGTGTCCCACCAAACAAATCTGTGCTCCTGCTTCCTCTCCCTGGGGCTGCTGGGTCCAAACAAAAACCCCTCTGGGAGGGAATGCAGTGGAATTCTGCATCTGTCTCTTTGGCTGGTAATTCTTTACCACCCTTTTAACCAAAGATAGTCCATCTGCTGCCCAGGAATTCACTTCAGAGCTTCCCTGAGCACGTGGCCTGATGGAGAACTGAGGGTTTTTTGGGGAGAATCACCTGGACCCTGATTCCTGCTGTGCACAGGGAGCTGCAGTGGAGCTCAGCCCTTGCTGGGCTTTGTTTCAGTTACAGCTGTGCAGGTGATCATTTTGGAGTTCCCATGAAGATGTTACAGCCTAACTTAAACTTTTATTTGAGTTAAGTCAATCAGGGAACCTGAGGAAACATTTTTAAATGGTAGCAAATCTCCAAAATCACCTGGGGATCCCCATGCAGGTACCAGCAAAGCAAATCCAAGTGGTTCAGCACTTGGAGGGCACCACAAGTCAGAGGACTGAGGTCCTGATGGCCTCAAATCCTCTCTGCTGATTTGGGGCACTTTTTAATCTTTATTTCATGAAAGAGCAGCAGTTTTAAAGTGCTGKGGATTCATGGAGTGATTGGAAGTTATCTCTGAGAAATGAAACTGAGAAAAAAAGCAAATGTTAATTAACTAAAACACTGCTTTATAGGGCAGCACTGAAGGTGTTCTGCTCTTGTATTGGAAACCATATTAAGGTTCCACACACCTCCACTCTTCTCCCCCACAAAAAAAATTGAAAATTGCTTCATAATGCAGTAAAATGAAGTTTTTTAAGTGGATGCTAAAAGCAGGATAAGGCAAGTCCTAATGAAACCAACACATGAAAAATACTGTGTTGAATTAAAAGAGGAAAAAAAAAAGAACCCTAAAAGCCCCAACCAACCAAAAGTCCTGAAAAGCTTTAACAATAACAATTTTTTTTTCTGTGCCAAACCCAGAGCAAAGTGTAAGCAAGAAAAGCTGGTGTTGGTTTCCAYTCCAGGCTCCCTGCRCCACTCCAGGGATGCACTGWGGGCACTTAGGGGATCCCTTTTATRAAAGCCCTTGTTCYATAATTTATTTAATTACAGTGAGAGCACTTCAGCTGATCTTTTCCCAGCCAGGGCCCAGAGCCTTGGCCTGACTTGTGACTGCCCTTGGGCACGAGAGGAAGGAGGGAGTGATGCTGCTGCTCAGTCAGGAGCTTTCCCACAGCTGGGAATGTGGCACCAGCCCTGCTGGGGGCTCAGCTCAGCTCTGCAAGCCTTGCAGCCTTCAATGTACCAAAGATTGGAGTCTTCTTCACCCACTGCCCACCAGCTGCAGGGATCAGGAGCACAGTGACATCCCTGGGGCTTCCCCTCTGTCCTTGGCTTTGTCCTCACCAAACCCACAACTTGTGGCAGAGCAGCTCAGCCCTCAGCACCTGCTGTGGCTTTTACCTCACCTGCATCCCCGAGGGGCAGAGCAGGAGCAGCCAGGACTGAGGGGCTCCTGCTGTCCCCAGAGCTCTCCCAGCCCTGGGCTGGATGTTCCTCCTGAGCAGAGCCATTCCCAGTCCCCAGAGCTCCAGGCCCTTCTCCATGCTGGATTTGCCTCCTGAGCAGAGCCAGAGCTCCAGTCCTGGGCTGGATGTGCCTCCTGTGAGAGCCAGTCCCAGTCCCCAGAGCTCCCAGCCCTTTTCCATGCTGGATGTGCCTCCTGTGAGAGCTGGATGTTCCTCCTGTGAGAGCCAATTCCAGTCCCCGGAGCTCCCAGCCTGTCCCCAGTGCTCCCAGCCCTTCCCTGTGCTCTTTGTGCCTCCTGAGCAGAGCCAGAGCTCCAGTCCTGGGCTGGATGTGCCTCCTGAGCAGAGCCAGTCCCAGTCCCCAGAGCTCCAGGCCCTTCTCCATGCTGGATTTGCCTCCTGAGCAGAACCCAAAGCTCCAGTCCTGGGCTGGATGTGCCTGCTGGGAGAGCTGGATGTGGCTCCTGTGCAGAGCCAGAGCTCCCAGCCTGTCCCCAGAGCTCCCAGCCCTTTTCCATGCTGGATGTGCCTCCTGTGAGAGCTGAATGTGCCTCCTGAGCAGAGCCAGTTCCATTCCCCAGAGCTCCAGGCCCTTTTCCATGCTGGATTTGCCTCCTGTGAGAGCCAGTCCCAGTCCCCAGAGCTCCCAGTCCTTTTCCATGCTGGATTTGCCTCCTGAGCAGAGCCCAAAGCTCCAGTCCTGGGCTGGATGTGCCTGCTGGGAGAGCTGGATGTGGCTCCTGTGCAGAGCCAGAGCTCCCAGTCTGTCCCCAGAGCTCCAGGCCCTTTTCCATGCTGGATTTGCCTCCTGAAGAGAGCCAGTCCCAGTCCCCAGTGCTCCCAGCCCTTCTCCATGCTGGATGTGCCTCCTGAGCAGAGCCAGTCCCAGTCCCCAGAGCTCCCAGCCTGTCCCCAGAGCTCCCAGCCCTTCTCCATGCTGGATTTGCCTCCTGAGCAGAGCCCAGAGCTCCAGTTCTGTGCTGTTTGTGCCTCCTGAGCAGAGCCAGTTCCATTCCCCAGAGCTCCCAGTTCCATTCCCCAGAGCTCCAGGCCCCTTCCCATGCTGGATTTGCCTCCTGAGCAGAGCCAGTCCCAGCGTGCAGGGGCTCAGCAGCCTTGTACAGACACACAGAACCCGGGGTGTCCCCCACAGGAACAAGCCAAAGCATTACCTGTAAGTTTGGAGATGCACTTTTCTGAATGTAGTTTGTATCGCTCTTTTTTAGCTCTTTTTACATCATGTAAACGGTGATGCCTCATATTTTTTTGGGTTTTTTTGTTGGTTTTTTTTTTTATTTATATCGTAAAAAGATCATATTTGGTGATTTTTATATATATCGACTGTTATGGGGGTTGGGGGGGAGGTGGGGAAATCAAATCTGACGCCTTTATGAATTTAAAAAGGAAAAAAAAGCAGCTGGTTTTGCAGAGAATTTGCTGATGGTTTATAATGAGTAGAGCCAAGCCAAAATGCCTCTTTTGTTTCCTCACAGCCTCTTGATTATGGCAAAAGGAAGAGCTGGATTCCTGAATCCAGGGCTCCAGTGAATAACTGGGGGTTTGACATTGATCCCACCAAGGCTTTTAACAGCCCTGGCAGCAAAAAAGGGTTTCAAGTGGACAGAAATGGAATTATACCTCAGAATTGAATTACAGCTGGCCTCTTTTAAAAAAAACTGGGAATAAACTCATTGAGGGGAGAGTGGAGGAGCAGTGCCAGGCTGACAGTGAGCTGTGGTGTGAATTCCAGATGTCCTGCTGCATTTCCTGCTGCATTTCCTGCTGCATTTCCTGCATCTCTGTTCCTTCCAGGGAGGGATTCACAGGGAACACTGAGGGTTGGGATCCCTGGTGGAAGGTGCTGCAGAAATGCAGAATATTCTCTTTGATCATTCCTTACCAGAGTCCCAGTATCCTGAAATGGTTCAAACCAATCAGAGAAAYGTCCCAGATTCCCATTGGAGAGGAACTYGGGGGAATTTGGCTGTGGGAAACAAAGTGGAGGCATTTTGCTCTTGGTGTGACGATTCTGTGCATTCCAGGTTATTTCCTCCTTCTCCAGAAAATCCCACCTTGCCCATTCCAGTGGCAGCTGGGATGCACCAGTTGGGATGGGGTTTTGGGGTGGGTTTTTTTTTGCCTGCTTTGGGAATAACAGAGGACTTGAAGCTGCTCCAAAGAGTTCCCATTGGCACCAGTTACCAACACAGACTGGCCAGGAGGGAAAAGGTGGGAGCTCAGAAAGGAAGAGGAGGGTTTTGTTACCACCAGAAAAGAAGGAAAGGGTTTTGTTAYCACCACAAATGGTGCAAAGCAGGGRGAAAGGGGCTTTAACCTGGATTGTGCAGGAGACCTTGACCCAGTAGTCTCTATTTACCGACCCGGGGCTTGCAGTGCAAAGCCAGGCCAATGTATCATTTTATTTACAATAAAATTATCATTTATATGAAAAGCCTCTTTTGGTGAGTGTCCTTTTTTAAAAAAAAGCCAAGATTTGGAGAAGAAAGCCTCTGGTTTTCAGACMGGTGGGAGATGCCATGAGCTCCCTTCCAGAAGTGGAGCTTGCAGCTGAACTGGAGGAGTGTGGATGCTCTCCTGACCCAGGGAACAGAGAATGGCCTTTAGATCAAATCTCACATTTCAATTTGGAGGAGGGAAGGAAAGCTACAACATCACCATTTCTCTGGTTTAATGTTCTCTTCCTGACTGAAACCCCAGCCTTAAAAACCTGGGGAGTTTCTTGCTCCCCTAGAAACCACCCTGGCATTGTTAAAGTGCAGCAGCCTGGGAGCTCAGGGGATGGGGAAGTGAGGCCGGCCAGAGGCAGGAAGTGGAACCGAGGGCTCTGCTTTCATTTTCTGAGCCTTGTGCAGAAGGAAGGGGCCGGGGAAGGGGCCCCAGGGCTGCAGCACCAGCAGCCCCCGGGCAGGGCTGCTCAGGGGGGGATTTTTTGGGGCTGGAAATCTGCATTTCCTCGATCCTGCATGGCCACAAGCTCTGTCCACAGTGCCTGGGCAGTTCAAACACCAATCCCACCTCCCCAGGCCCCCGGGGAACACAGCACAGAGACAAGGGAAGGCTTGGAAACCTTGTATTACAAAAATAAAGGAGCGCCCGTGGAGCTGCCGCGAGGCTCCGGCGCAGGACGTACCAGCGGAAGGCAAATATAAAAAAGAGACAAACGTTAAACGTGGCAGGGCAGCATCCCTAGGGCTGAACTGAGCTGATGTAAAGCAAGGAGCCTCCTTAGGCCCAAGTCCCGGGTTTGGGGTGGAGCTGGGAGCTCTGGAAAAGCCCCCAGCTCATCTCGTTCCCATGGTGACAGGCCTGAAATGGGGCTGGGGGTCCCAAATGCTTCTGCTCTGATCTCACTGGGGAGAGAAAAGGCTTCAGGTGTGGGGGCTGCACCCTGCTCCCCTCTGCCCTGTCCTGATGGGCTGCAGACCCCTCTGAGCCCTCCAAAGCGGGGGCATCCCCTTCTCCCGGGCCCTGCTTTACATCAGCTCAGCCAGGCTCAGCTCCTGCGGCTCTGCTGGGCTCCAGAGCAGGGGCTGGGCCCCCCTCACGCCGATTTGGGGCCGCTCTCCAGCTCCTTGTGCACCCACAGCTCCTTGTGCTGCTTGCGCCCGAAGCCTTCGTCGTAGTTGCCTTTGCTCTTGAAGAGCTGCTGGAAGTGGGGCTTGCAGTAGAACTCGCCGTGGAGAGCAGCGTAAGAGCCCAGGCTGTGAGGGAGGGCAGGGTTRGSTGTTAGGGGGGYTTGGGGACACTTGGGGACACCGGGACAGCGAGGGGAGGACGTGCAGGAGGGGACCCTGAGGAGCAAACAGCTCCCTCCCAGCTGTTGGGGGCTGCTGTGAGTGAGATGTGGGGGTCCCAGGGGAGCTCAGGCTCAGCTCTGTGTCCCCCTGGAGCTGCTCACAAGGGGAAGCATCTCTCCTTCCATACCAGGGGTGCACACAAACCTTTCTCTGTGCTGTCATGGGTGAGCTGGGGGTCTCTGCCTACCCAAGGGAGGGGCAGTGATGGGGTGGGGGCACGGTTTGGGAGGGTCTCAGCAGAGCTGCGGGGACACCTGGCTCACCTGAGCTTGGTGTGGCAGTGCTTGCAGCAGAAGCAGGAGTTGTGGAAGACGAACTTGTCGGCCACCAGGCGCTCCATGGGGTACACGGTTTTCTGGCAGGCCGTGCACATCTCCCTCACCTGCGCCTTCAGGCTGAAGGACTGGCCAAGGGCAGAGCAAAGGGACACACAGAGGGTGAGCAGGGAGTTTGGAACAGCCTGGATCCCTCCATTAACTGGGGGGGCAGGAAGCAGCCCCATCTCCCTCACCCTTTTTTTTGGGTGTTTGTTTTTTTTTTTTTTTTTCCCCTTTTTTTTGCCCTTTTTTTGGCCAAGAATGAGCAGGATGAGGCACAGGGTGCCCAGAGCATCCCCTGGCAGTGCCCAAGGCCAGGCTGGACAGGGTTTGGAGCAGCCACAAGGTTGGGATTTAAGGTCCATTCCAAGCCAGGCCATTCTGGGATGATTTTAGGATGTAAAAAAAGCAAAGGTACCTTGGAGCGCTGCACCGTGCTGCCTCCTGAGCTGCTCTTGGCATCCTAAAAAAAGTGGAAGGAGGAAGCAAAATGAGAGCTTGGCACAAACCCCCTGCCCCTCTAAACCATCACCTGTGCCTCTTGCACCTCCTCACATCAGCCCTGCTCCCAGATTTGGAATTTTGGGATAATTAACCCCTCTCCATCCAAGGGGCAACATCCAGCARGGGCTGCCTCATCCCCCTGACTCCTTTCACCCAAGTTTAAGGCAATGTGACCCCAGGATGCCCCCCCAGAACATCACCCTGCTGTCCTTCCCCTCCCTTTCTTCCCCATCGCTTCTCCTTTGGGATTTTTGGAAGCAGAGGGGACACTCAGGAAGCTCYCCCCTGGCCCAGCTGCCTCCTCAGACATTTCCCAGCTGCTTTTGAGGTCAGGGACCTGATTTTTTTTCCTCTCCCTCCCACGAGGCTGGGAAAGCAGCAGCCAAAATCAACAGAGGGAGCTGGGCAGGGAGGGGAGGATCTGGCTGTGTAAAACCAGTTGCATCCCTTGGCACTGGGAGCACGAACGTGCTCCCAGTGCCAAGGGATGCAACTGGTTTTACACAGCTGGTTTTGCACAGCTGGATTTCACACAGCTGGAATTTTAGGCTTGAACGCTGTCACTTCTCCTCCTGGCCCCCATCAAGGCTCACTCCTCTCCCTCTGGGGAAGGGCTGTATCCTGTCCCCAGCAGGAGAAGTTCTTGAAACCTCGATGTTTTTCCATCTCCAATCAGGCTTTTAAGGCAGCTCCAGATTGTGCTCACGGGAAAAGCCATGGAAACACAAACAAACAAAAGAGACAGAGCAGGGGATGTGGTTGATGGGGCAGAGTGCTCAGCAAACAGCACCTTCTGCTGGAAAAATCGCTGTGCCCAGCTCTGTTCTTGGAGTTAGTGAAATATAAACTTGAAGGGATTTAGAGATTTTAGAGGAGCTAAGATTTTAGGGAGAAGGCAAGCTTTGTTAGAGTTAAAATAAATGGATAGGCCTTGATGGAGTTGAGAGTTAGTAGTTAATTGATTATTATATATAATATATATAATAATCTATTATATATATATAATATATTTTTACTATATATTATATATATTATATATTTTTATATTATATATAATATATATAATATATATAATATATATAATAATCTAAATTATAATATACAATATAATCAACTGATAATTAATCAATTATCAGTTATATATAATTATCTTGATTATTATGTATAACTGATTCATTATCTTGATTATTTATATATAACTGATTAATTATCAGTTATATATACATAATCAACACAATGYTTGGTTAGCTGGGTTTATAATGAAGAATATAGAAAYTGATAAATAGCTTTAGGAACATYAGACAATTGTGGGCCTCCCATGTCCAAAACTCTTTGAAAACAGGAAAAACAGGAAAAGYCATAATTGCCTTGAAAAGGCAGAAAGGTCAGAACGAGGAAGACTTCATTTACTTCCTCATTTTRAGACCCCTCCCCACGAAAAAGACCACCGACCCATTTCAAGGAACAAAGCACACATGCTTAATAGCTTTTGAACTAATTAACATACGAAGTGGGGAATGAGATGTGCCAAAGCTGTGAATATTTTTGAGTATTCAATACCTGTAGAGATAAAAGGGTTCTGGAATCACCTGTAAAGTGCAGTGTGTGTTTTTGGGAGCTGCCCCAGTGTCGTAATAAACACACACTTTCTAACTTTGTAATAAACACACACTTTCTAACTTTAAACTGTTAGAGAGTTTTCGTCCGTCATAATTTGGATATTGATGCTAGATCATTATCCATATTTTAATATATTTTAATCAATCATTAGCAGTGACTTTGATCACCCTGAAATGCAGCACAGCCTCTGTTTGCCACCCTCCCCTCCCTCCCTGAGAGCCCAAACCCGGCTGAAATCCCCCCACCAAGCACCTACATGAGCTGGGGGTGGGCTGGCAGCTCCCGAGGGCTGGAACATGGCTCCTTCTCCTTCCTCTGCCTCCTCTGCTCCTGRGCTGCAGCTCCCCGGGTCCCTGCTGGGGTGTCTGAGAGCTCTGCAACGCCTGGGAAGGAAATGGCATCAGGAGTGGGGCTGATTTCACCACCCAGAGCCAGCAATTGCACCCAGAGCTCGGCTCTGTGGGTAAAGCTCAGCCTAAGGAGGGACTGAGAGACACAGAACTGAGCCCAGGGCAGCAAGGACAATTCTGGGGTGCTCTCAGAGCTTGCCTGCTCAGCCTCAGGATTTCCTGGGGAACACAGAACTGAACCCACAAACAGCAGGGACAGCTCTGGTGTGCACTCAGAGCTCGGTTCTGTGGGGTTCAGCTCAGCCCAAGGATTTCCTGAGAGGCTGGGGGACACAGAACTGCACTCCAGGACAGCAGGAGCAGCTCTGGTGTGCAGTCAAAGCCTGTTCTGTAGGGTCAGCTCAGTCTCAGGAGTTCCTGAGGGACTGAGGGACACAGAATTGTACCCCAGGACAGCAGGAGCACCTCTGCTGTGCACTCAGAGCTTTCTCCATGGGGTCAGTTCAGCCTAAGGATTTCCTGAGAGACACAGAACTGCACCCCAGGACAGCAGGAGCAGCTCTGCTGTGCTCTCAGAGTTTGTTCTGTGGGGTTCAGCTCAGTCTCAGGATTTCCTGAAAGACTGAGAGACCCAGGACTGACCCCACAGACAGCAGGGACAGCCCTGCAGGGCTGTGACAGCAGCTGCAGAGCTGAGGGCTCTGAACACCTGGCAGGTGATGGGGTGGTTTGACTCCAACCCTGCCAGGCAATGAGCACTGCAAGCAAGGCTGAGCCCAGGGCAAGGCTGAGCCCAGGGCAAGGCTGAGCCCAGGGCAAGGCTGAGCCCAGGGCAAGGCAGCGCCCAGGTTTTCACCAGTGGAACTGGACTAAAATCACAACCCTTCCAGCCACTCATGGACTGCAGGAAGGGCTGGGATTTTAGCCCAGTTTTAGCCCAGAAAGGTCCCGCTGATCTCAGCTCAGCACAGCAAGTGATGGGGGTTTTGTCCCCTGGAGGAGCCCCCATCACCCTGACAGGGAGGGGAAAACCAGCAGCACCTGCAGATCGCCCCTTTTGGTAAAAAGCAGCTGAAAAAAGGCACTGACAGCTCCTCAGGGGTTTCCCCCGCCGCACTTCACCCCCAAACAACCCCTGAGAGAGGAGCCCTGCTTTGAACACCCAGAGGAGGAGGGTGAAGGGTGCAATGCAATGGTGGGGATGAGCAGSAAGCTGAAAAATCAGCACCTCCCTCAGCCTGGGGCTGCTTTCCTGTCCTGCTGGACCCCCTTGGCCTCAAATGCCACCCCAAAACCCTCCCTGCTGCCCAAGCACTGCTCCAGTCAGGGTGGAGGGGTTGGGGCAGGAGCATCTCCTCAATGCCCACCTCACAGGGACAGTGCAAACGTGTCCTGAGATTTTGGGGGGCTYTTTGGCTGCCAAAAACCCCCCAGCAGCTGACCCCAGGCTGGCCTTACACCCAAAATTCACGGCTGCTTTCAGAGCTGAGCGATTTCCCAGGTGCTGGGCATTGCTGGGTGCCCCTCAGAGCTTTGGGCTGCAAACATTTCCCAGCCCCAGCTGAGAGCCTGCCCYGCTCTATCACCACCATTTCCCGTCCCTCTGCGGTTTGGGTGTTATTTCCTGCTCTCTCAGGCAGCTGCAGCCGAGCCCAGCATCTGCTGGGGGCCGGGGCTCAGCCCACAGCCCCATCAACCAGGGTCAGGAGGAGCCCCCCGTGTCTCCCGTGGGGTTTTGGGGGGTTCTGTGGGGTGTGTGGGGTCCCACAGCCCCTGCCAGCCCCATGCCCCGGGTCGGGAGGAGCCCCCCGTGTCTCCCGTGGAGTTTTGGGGGGTGCCACAGCCCCTGCCTGCCCCATGCCCTGGGTCAGGATGATCCCCCCGTGTCTCCTGTGGGGTTTTGGGGGGTGTGTGGGGTCCCACAGCCCCTGCAGGGAACACGAGGCACCCACAAAACCCCGGTGTCCCCACTCCCCACAGCCTCTGACACAGCCCTGCCCCCCTTTTCACCTGCTTTTCACCTTCTCCCCAGCCTTTGTCACAAATATTTGCCCTCCCTCAACTTCCCTTCCCTCGGCTCATCTTCCTCCCTTACCCAGCCGCTTTCTCTCTGCTTTCCCAGCCTCTCCACCACCGCCTTCCCCTGCTCAGCTGGGAGCTCTCCCTGCACAGGGCAGGGCTCRGAACCCGATGATTTTCAAGCTCCCTTCACCCCAAACCACTCAGGAATTCCCTSACAAGCACACGATTATTTCCACACCTGCTGTTCTGTAGCTTTGCTCCTCATGCCCCAAACCCCTTTTCCCTTCATTCCCACCCACTCAGGACCGGAGCCCCCTCCTCCCCACACCCCCTGAGCCCAGGCTCGTACCGGGGGTGCCCTGGCAGAACCCCTGGAGCAGCTGCAGGAACAGCAGCAGCAGCTGCAGCTCCGTCCTGCCCGGGGCCAGGGGAGAGAGCAGCGAGCTCAGAGGGGAAGGAAGGGCTGTGCTGGGGAGAGAAGGGAAGCACAGCCGGGGAGAAGCTGCACGAGGGTTTTTTGGAGGATCTCAGCTGCACGAGGGTTTTTTGGAGGCTCTCACTGCTGTTCTTGCTGTTCCTGAGGAGCAGAGGTTGGGGCTGGAGGCCAGGGCAGCCTCCAAGGGGGTTTTGGAGGGGGGACAGGGGACAAAGGCAGGGCTGTGCCCCAGAGGGGAGGGTGGCACCACAGCTGCCAGCTCTGAGTGCTCCAAAGCTCTGCTCCCCCTCCTCAGCCACTCACAGAGCCTGGCAGGAGCAGAGGGAGCTCTGCCCTCCTCTCCAGCTCCTGCCATGGCAGGGTTTTGGTGCTCAGAATCCCTTCCAGCCTCCCCGGGTCCTGCCCCGTGCTGATGGCTCCGAGCAGGGAGGAGCTGCAGGGGAGGAAGGAGGCCCCTCTCTGCCATCTGGTTGCCATTAAAAGCCCCGGGAAGGGTTTGGTTACTGCAGGGAGCGCTGCCCCACGGCAGGAGCCTTTCCCAAAGGGAGCCGGGCCCCTTCCAGCTCCATCCTGGCAGGACCTGGAGCATCCCCAGGGCACAGCAGGGCAGGGAAGGGAGGATGGAGGCAGCCCCGTGGCCACAGCTGCCACTTCAGGCAGGGAATCCCTTAATTCACCTTCATTTGTGTGGCTTTGAGCCTCCACTTGACCTCCCTGGGGCTGGGAGCTGCCTTGGCACAGGGAGGAGAGCCCAGACCCTGCTGGGGACAGCCCTGCCCTGATGCTGGTGACATTCCTGGGCACTGGGGACAGCCCTGCCCTGATGCTGGGGACATTCCTGGGGACTGGGGCTGGCCCTGCCCTCACTGTGGTGACATTCCTGGGCACTGGGGACAGCCCTGCCCTCCCTGTGGTGACATTCCTGGGCACTGGGGCTGGCCCTGCCTGACCCCAGGGCTTGGGAACCACCTTCCCCCCAAAGCCTGCCCCACTAATCCCCTTCCCATCCACGTCCTGCCTCTTGAGAGGCCGCCAGTGGGCAGGAAATCTGCAGCCCAGGRGCTGAGGGATGCTGACAGGGAAGGGCTGTGGGCAGGAACAGGGCTGCCTTTGTCAGGGCAACAACGGGGGGACCCCACAGGAGGAAGGAGGAGCCCGAGGGAAGCCCCTGGGCATCCCCTGCCCTCTTCCCACTCTGATCCCTGCATCCCCTGGGAGCAGCAGGGTCCTGCCCTGCTCTCAGTGAGGGCCACAAGGATTCTGCTGCTGCTGCTGGGGTTCAGCTGCTCTCCAGGAGCAGCAATTCCTGCGATTGTGGCTGCTTTTAGTGGCATTAAAAACTGTTATAAAGGGAGTCCCTGCTCCCTGGGATCCCCTGTCCTGCTGGGGGTTCAGACAGAGCAGAGAGGCACAGCAGAAAYCCTGACAGGAGGATTGAGAAGAGGYTTTTCCAAGCAGGGAGAAATCCTCAGCAGTGCCAGACAAAAAGTGCAAGAGCTGAGGGTGGGAGAAAAGGGAAAGGAAAAACTCCATCAGCCTCCAGGAGCWGAGGGCAGCTGAGCACTCACAGGAGTCACACACTGAGGGAACCAGCAGAGGAATTCCCTTCCCCTCAGGAAAAATCTCACGGGGTTTTTTGCTGAGCAGAAAAAGGTCAGGAACCTGCTTTGGAGCTGGATGAGAATGAAGAAGCATCTTTGCAAAGCCCAAGAGGTTGGCTCTGACAGACCCTCACCTGGGAAATGGGAATTTGCTTCCCAATTTAAAAAGGACATCAACACTGGGGCTGTTTCAGACCAAGCTTGCTCGATTGCCCTGCAATTATTTWGTMATCTCCATTAATAACGCTGCAGATGCAGCACTCCTGGCCTGAAGCACACAACAGCTCAGCTCAGGCACCAGATGTCTTCCCTGKGAGAGCCCTCACACGATGCCTTCGGTGGACAAAGCCCAATTTTCAAGGCTGGATTATCACGGKTTTKTTTTTTTTTTYCAAAACTGATACCCACACCACGAAAAAAAAATTAAATCAGCAGAAAACGGATCATAAATATGATCTACAAGGTATCTTAGCTTGCTTGAAGAGGATTAGACAGCTCAGGCTGGCTCAAAACACAGCGGTGACAACACCAGGCTGGGGCTCGGGAGACCTGGGCTTGATTCCTGAATCTGCTGCTAATTTTGGGGTGCCAGTGGATAAATAATTCCTTTTTTTTTTTGTTTCTGTTCCCTTTTCTCCCCCTGCCCTCGATGAAGACAGAGCTGCTCTCCTTTGTGCCCCGGGAGATCCCTGCCTGCTCAGGGTTGTGTCAGAGCCCAGGGCGTTCGTGTTATTAAATCTCACAGGCTCCCCAGGGAAGTGATGAAAGACCTGTCGCTGCACAGGTTTAAACGCAGCCTGGCCGAGGCGGCAGGCATTCACCGAGGGGGGATAAGGGAGTCGGGATCTAACAGGTTTTTTCCTTCCATCTCTGCTCAATAAAATGGATCTGTGCAGCCCCCCCTCCGGCGGGCACCGCAGCACACAACAAAGAGGGGATTACAGCCCAAAAAGGGGAGCGTGAGCCTCCAAATGTGCATCCCCCGGAGGGGATCCGGCCAGCCCAGGCCCGCCCGGCCCCTCCCCGGCTCCCAGCTCATCCCTGGCCGCGGGGAGCTCGCCCCGATCCCCGGCACCGCTCCGGGGCTCCGGCAGCGCCTCCCTGCCCACAACAGCCCCGAATTCCGACCCCAAATCTGCCTCCTGCCGCCCCCCAAATCCGCCTCCTGCCACCCCCCAAATCCGCCTCCTGCCGCCCCCCAGATCCCCCTCCTGCCGCCCCCCAAATCCGCCCAGCAGCTCCCGAGGCCGAGCCGTTCCCGGTGCGGCGGCTCCGGGGCTCAGCCCCGATCTGCGGGGCGGCTCCTGCCCGGCTCTGCCCGTGCTTCCCTCGCTCCTCTCCATCCCTTCTCGCTTCCCTCCCTCCCTCCCCTCCCGGTGCGCAGATCCCGCAGCGGGGCCGGCATTGTCTCACCGCCGAGCGGAGGCTCCGGGCAGGGCAGGGCGGGGCCGGGGGGCTCCGGTGCCCGGGGCTCCGCTGGGGGCTGTGCTGCCCGTGTCCCTCCGGGGGCTCCGGTGCCCGTGTCCCTCCGGGGGCTCCGGTGCCCGTGTCCCTCCGGGGGCTCCGGTGTCCGTGTCCCCGCAGAGGCCGCGGAGCGGAGCCGCTTCCTGCGCTCCCAGCGCCCGCTCCGAGCGCTTTTATCGCGGGGCCGCAGCAGCGATTGGCTCTCGGCTTCCAGGCGCTCGCTCTCCTTTGTGTGGAGCCAACCTCTAACCCCGAGCTTTCCCCGCTCCCCTCGGCTCGCTGCTTTTCTCTCTCTCTCTCTCTCTCTCTCTGTGTCTCTCTCTCCGCAGCCTCCCCAGCGCCGGCCCCGGCAGCGACCCCGCCGCTCTCTGGCACGGGGGGGTGATTAACACCCACCCCGGTAATTGCAGCCTCTCTGCCATGAGATTGGCTTCGCTCCCGGCTTTGGACTCTGACCCACCCCGAGGGGATCCTGCAGCATCCCCAAGGGTCCATCCCCAAGGATCCATCCCGAAGGGTCCATCCCGAAGGATCCATCCCCAAGGGTCCATCCAAAGGATCCATCCCAAAGGATCCATCCCGAAGGGTCCATCCCGAAGGATCCATCCCGAAGGGTCCATCCCGAAGGGTCCATCCCAAAGGATCCATCCCAAAGGATCCATCCCCAAGGGTCCATCCCTCCGGAGTCTGCAGCAGCAGAATTTCCCACACACGCACCCCAACTCACTGCTTGCATAGGATGGGTTTTATCAGGCAGCAGCAGGAAGGGAGGATTCCAGAGCTCTCCCTCCCGAGGAGCAAAGCTGAGCTGTGCTGGCTTTATCGAGGGTTTATTCCAGGGAGAGCCGGGCTGTGCGAGGGGAGCGCTGGATGTGCCCTGCAGGCTCCCGTGGCACAGCAAAAGCACTGCCTGGGCTGCAGAGGCAGCTTCCCCTGGTGTTTGGAGGGCTGGGATTTCCCCAGGAACAGGGCAAAACAGCGGAAATAAAAATAAATATGAGTAGTGAAAATCCGGAGCCAAGGAGCACAGCACCCACAGCAATCCCTGCTCATCGTCAAAACGGGATGGAAACCTCACAAATCCGGGAAAAATCCTCGTGTTCAGCGAGGCCTCTCCATGCTGGCTGTGTGCAATCCTGTCTCACAGAATCAGCCTGTTTGTTAGTGATTAATTACCCCGTTCGTTAGACTGTTAGCAATGGGACTGTTAATTACCGGGCAGGAGTAACCTCGTGTGAGAGCAGTGNGACCTCAGTGTCCCTTCTACCTGGGCTCACACACATGTACACACGTGTACACACATGTACACACATGTACACATACAGGCACACACATGTACACACATGTACACAAATGTACACGCATGTACACGCATGTGTACACACATGTACACACGTGCACATGCATGTACACACATGTACACACAAATACACACATATACACAAATGTACACACAAATACACGCATGTACACACACAGGTACACAACCATACACACCTGTGCACACACACACGTGCCCCCGCTCACGCCCAGGCAGGGCAATGGCCGTGCCGGGGATCCCACCCGTGCCCACCCGGGGGTCGCAGGAAACCCTCCGGGACTGCGGGAAACGGGGAAACCGCTCCCTGACCGGGGTCTGGGGGGGCAGGAAGGGGCAGGGGAGCCGGGAGGCAGCGGGACCGAGGATGGAGAATCGGAACCGGGAACGGGCCCGGGAGCGCCGGGAGGGAGCGGGATCGGGGATGGAGAATCGGAACCGGGAACAGGAACGGGCCCGGGAGCGCCGGGAGGGAGCGGGATCGAGGATGGAGAATCGGAACCGGGCACGGGAATGGGAACAGGCCCGGGAGGGAGCGGGACCGAGGATGGAGAATCGGAACCGGGAACGGGCCCGGGAGCGCCGGGACCCCGCCCGGGGCGCTGAGCCCTCCGAGCCCGCAGGGGGCGCTGCCCGCCCGCCGCTCCCGGGCCGCTCTGCGCTGTGCGCTCTGCGCCCCGCGGGGCTCGCTGCTCGCCATGGCGGAGGAGAGCGGCGTCTGCAGCTTCGTGTTCAAGAAGCGGGTCCGAGCCGCGGGCAGCGGGCGCCGAAAGCGGCCCGGCAGCGACCAGGAGCGGGGTGAGGGCTCGGGAAGCGCGGGGAGCGGGGCTGGGGCGGTGATGAGGCCAGGGAGGGCCTGGAGCCCCCTCAGCGCTGCCCTCTCCAGCCCGGCCCGGGGCGTGAGGGACCCGCAGCTGAGCCAGAGCGGGTTCAATTGGGGGTTAGGAGAAGGTTCTTCCCCTGGAGGGKGGTCGGACGCTGAGCAGGCTCTCAGGGGATGGGCACGGCCCCGGGAGCGTTGGGACAGCGCTGCCGGGGTGGGATGGATGCGGCTCCGGGGGCAGCGGCCGCCTCGGGCCCGGGCCGTGCCCCTCAGGCCGGGCTTTCCCCGCAGAGAGCAGCGGCGAGGAAGGCAGCACCGTGGTGCGCAAGGAGCGGCGGCGGGACACCCCCAACCCCATGATCCAAAAGGTGAGGGAGCTCCCAGGGGGCACCTGCTCCATCCTTGGCTGCCGTGGCCGGCCAGGCTCGGCAGGACGGGGCTGGAGCCTGGGCAGGACGGGGCTGGAGCCTCGGCAGGACGGTGCTGGAGCCTGGGCAGGACGGTGCTGGAGCCTGGGCAGGACGGTGCTGGAGCCTGTGCTCCCCCTCCCTGCTGTCCCCCCAGACCAGGCGCTGCACCAGGGACAGGCAGGAGTACGCCCCGAGCAGCAGCGAGGATGAGGATCCCGCCAAGGACATCGGAGTCACCTACAAATCCACCAGGTCGGCGGTAAGGACGGGCAGCAGGGGGGTCCTCACGGGCAGAATCTGCCACTCCAAACGCTCTAAAGTGGGCCATTCTTTCTTATTCATGCACCTCCCTGTCCACTCTTAACAGCCAAGCACCTTGTGTTGGGTGTGTTCTGATAATCCCTCCCTCCAGCGAAGGTTGGCCTTTCCCTCTCAGAGCTGGGAGTTAAGATTCCAGGATGCCACTGGACTTGCCCAACACTGCACAGATTKTTCAGGAGAGGGAGCAGTTGGGTCAGAGTTTGCTCAGCTGTTGAGTTTTCAGTGTTAGACCAGCTCTCAAGGTAGGCAGCCTTTGGTTTGCCCAACCTGCTGGAGAGAATGGGAAGGATGGGAGGAGGTGACAGCTTTGGGACTCCACAARCTTTTGGCACCCAAGTTGGGTTTGTATTTAATTGAGGCTGGCTGTAATTATTCTCTGGTTTCTGTGCAGCTGTTCTCAAAGATGTGATAAAAGCTAGGAACAGGTAYCTGCTCAGTCCATTAAAGAGGAATCTAAACCAGATCTGTGTTAAAACTGAATTTTGGCCACCCCCAGCTGGGYCAGGCCTTTCAGGAGCTCTGTCTTTGTCCAGGTGCTCCCTCCACTCTTGCCACAAGTTTTCCTTGCTTTTTCAGAAACCTGTTGGCCCAGAAGACATGGGAGCCACAGCAGTGTATGAACTGGACACGGAGAAGGAGAAGGATGCCCAGGCCATCTTTGAGCGCAGCCAGAAAATCCAGGAGGTGAGGAAGCCTTGCTCCTTAGGAACTCGTGCTCTGCAGCCTGTGCTTTACTCATCCCCTTCTGCACACCATGGAGAGTTAGAGTCTCACCTCCCCTAAAAGTTTGAGGAGCCAGGAGTGTAACCCTTGCAAACAGGGGAGTTTTGTGTCTTTATTGGCACCTTGGTGTTAAGGAAGGAAGAGTGGTGACAATTAATCCATGTCATGAAGCTCTCCTGGTCCTTAATCACCTTYCCTTGCTTTCCTAGGAGCTGAGAGGAAAGGAAGATGATAAAATTTACCGTGGCATTAACAACTACCAGAAGTATGTGAAGCCCAAGGACACGTCGATGGGAAATGCCTCTTCAGGGATGGTCAGGTGGGTTGGGATGAGCCTCTGACCACAGAGCAGCTCAGGCAGCACCCCARAGGCAGTGCCTGGGGCTGGAACTCTGCTGTCACTGCCAGTTTCTGCCTGGAGGCCACTTTGCAGCCAGGCTGAGCCCTCTGCCCCCCTTGCAGGAAAGGCCCCATCCGTGCTCCAGAGCACCTGAGGGCCACCGTGCGCTGGGACTACCAGCCTGACATCTGCAAGGACTACAAAGAGACTGGCTTCTGTGGCTTTGGGGGTGAGTRCCTGGGCTCTGCAGCTCAGCTCCAGGTGTGCAAAGGGATCCAGCCCAGCTGTGACCCCGTGTTTGGGGTGCTGAGGCTCAGTCACAGACCCTTCAGTGCTGAGCTGTTCATGTAAGGTCGTGCCGGCCCTTCTGAAAGGCCAGGGCCTCTGATTAGTGGTTGTAGGAGTCCTGGGAGGGACCCCTGGGAGTTTACAGGTATTATGTCCACTGAGACCATGTGAAAGATCCATTTTCCTGTTCCTTATCCCACTTCCCATAAGTGCTGGAGCTGTGGCACAGAGAGGATGCTCCTCACAGCCTGAGGCATCCTCCAGCAGAAGGAGCAATGAGATTTCTCCAGCTGGGCAGAGCTCAGGCTGCCCTGGGATGAGKTGTGCTGATGACTGTGCCCTCACAGGCTGTCCCTTCTCTCCTCTCTGTGCTGCTCAGACAGCTGCAAGTTCCTGCACGACCGCTCTGACTACAAGCACGGCTGGCAGATCGAGCGCGAGCTGGACGAGGGACGCTACGGAGTCAATGGTAACAGGCTCTGAGCTGTGCTGCAGCTCTGCAGCTCCTCTGCAGCTCCCCTGCAGCACCAGCCAGCCCTGGCAGTGCTGAGCAGAGCTTTCAGACAGCTCCCCAGTGAGGATGGGTTTGCCTGCTCTCTCTCTCTCCCAGCAGCGAGCTGTGCTGAGCTGGGGAGATGGCACCGTGTGTCCCCTCATGTTCCCAGGAGCTGGGATCTCATTTGGGCACTCAAGGTCTGTAGCTGTGGCCCAAGGCTTGGGAGCACTGCTGTGCTCTCTGCTCAGTTGGAGCCAGAGCTTGGAGAAAGTCTGAAAAACATGAGGGGGCTGGAGGATGTTTCTCTTTATAGCAGTGAGTGGGTGAAGTAGAAAAGAATTTTCTCCTGAGATGTGCAGCAGGGCTCATTAGCCCTAATTATAGCACAGTCCCACACGTGTTACTGACATCAGCATCACCCAGATGCCAGAGCTCCATTGTTTCCAGGAGACATTGAGTCCCACCTGCTGTGCCCTGCCTTTATTTATTATTTCATGCCCCACACATGGCCTGGGCTGGCCTCTCCTCTCCTCTCCACTCTGATTCACTTTCTCTTCTGCAGATGATGAGAACTACGAGGTGAGCAGTGATGAGGAGGACATGCCTTTCAAATGCTTCATCTGCAGAGGCTCCTTCAAGAACCCCGTGGTCACCAAGTGAGTGGTTGTTTGGCAGGAGGGGCCCTACCTGTGCTGTCAATCCAGCTCAGCAGTCATTCACTCACTCCCGAGGCAGAGACAAACCCAGCCCACGGGCTGTGGGTGGAACCTGCCTGTCTGCCCTGGCATCTGCTGGGTGGGGGAATCCTGGGAGAGCCAGGGAGTGTCAGCTGCACCTGGAGCATCCCCTTGGAAGGGATCTCAAGCACGTTTTAGATTTCCACAAATGCTGCCTCATTACCTCATCTTTCCCACTTAACCTTGAGATTTTGTTTTCATGCCATCATTCCTCCTGGACACTGAATGGCAGCTGCAGTGCCTGAGCAGAGAAGCGTGAGCATGGGGAAGCCAGGAGCTTGGCAAGGCTGAGGAGGAGGCTGAGGACAGCCCATTTGTCACTCTGAACACTGTCCTGCTGCTCCCTGTGTCTGGAAGAGTCACCTGTGGCTCTGTGCTGGCACTGCACACCAGTGAAGCAATGCTGAAACACCTTCCATGGGGACAGGGATGCAGAGGGAGCTGTGCCTGCAGCTCACTTTTGCCTCCCTCAGACCATGGGGAGCTGTCAGGCAGTGCCAGGGGCTGCCCAGGGAGCTGGGGGTGACACYCAGTGCTCTGGGCTGGTGCCAGGCTGGGGATCAGGCACAGGCTGATCCTGGGGTCATTTCCAACCTTGCTGCTGCAGTGAGCAGTTTCTGAGGCCAGGGCACAGTGGTGGGGTGTGATTGCCATGAGCTGTGTGTGTGTGTTCAGGTGCAGACACTACTTCTGTGAGAGCTGTGCCCTGCAGCACTACCGCAAGTCCCAGCGCTGCTACGTGTGTGACAAACARACCAACGGAGTCTTCAACCCTGCCAAAGGTAACAGCACCTGCCCAGGGGCTGGGCCAGCTGCACAGGCACCAGCTCCTGCTGCACCCTCCTGCTGCTGGCCCTGAGCTGCCAGCAGAGCTCAGTTAGTGTTTCCTGGCCCCCTTAGTGCCAGCAAATGCTAAATGATGGATGCAGGGTGAGCATCTGTGCCAGCCCAGGTGGGGAAGGTGGGGAGTGACTGCACAGGGAAGGGGTTTGTGCCATGGGAGCAGAGGCAGCAGCTCTGTGCACTCAGGAATGCTCTGAGGGAGTGACTGCAACAGCTCCTGCCTGGGCTCAGCAAACTCTTGAGCTGAGCCTCTGTAGGCAAGGGATTGGTGGTACTGCTCTGCTCCTGGGTGCTCCCAGCACCTGGCTCTGGGGTGGGGCAGCCCCTGCACCTGCAGCCTCACCCCATGCCTGTTCCTGTTTTTCAGAGCTCATGGCAAAACTGGAAAAACACAAAGGGGAAGAAGAAGAGGAGCAACAGTCAGAGCACGAAGAGGAGCCTCAGTAGCAGAACTTTTTGTACAGAACTGAATAAAGCTTTTGTAGAAAAGAAAAGCTCCCAGCTGTAGCCAGGGCTTGTGTATCCAAGCAGGAGCTGCTGAGCTGTGTCCATAATGCTGCCCCATGGGGGCACAAGGCAGGACAGGCAGGACTGAGGGGCTGAGGGCAGCTGGGGAAGGAGGGGCAGTGTTCAGCAGTGCTGGAATTGCTGCCTCTGACCACGGTGCTGCTGTTTCACCCCTACCTGTGCACGGATCCTGCTGCTGTGTAAGCATGGAACAAAGTTAATTCAAGCCCCTGATCCTTGCAGGCATGGGCAGGGATGMGAAATAGGAGTTTGCATTGAGTTCATCCTCCACACTGAAAATGTTCACTCATGGGAAAGGCTGAGCACTGCAGTTACTGGGTGTTTATTCCTTCCTAGAACTCAAGAGGGACAGAACTTCAGTGGGCTCCACACCTTGAATCAGCTTCAGAACAAGCTAGGAAATTAAAATCATCTTACTGACAGGTTAAATCAGGAGCCAAACCTGATCACAGGGAGGAAATAGAAGTGGGCCTTAACAAACACCCTGCAACTGGAAGAATTTTACTGAAACTTCCAGAAAAGAGCAAGTGCAGGTGTTTGCAGCTGATTGCTTTAGTTGAAGTTGTTTCTGAAGCATGAAGGCAGCTGCCAGCAGCTGGTGAGGTGTATGAAACTAAGGAGGTAAAAGCAAACGTGCACAGGCAGCCTGTGTCACCCTCTGTGATTCACTCCATCATCCTGCACAAAACTGCAAGACTTAAAAAACAACTTCAGAAATATTTTATTTGTTTTGCAAAATAAAACTAGAGTAACAAACTTCATCTGGGTTCAAGTACAGTTTATAAACACAAGAAGGACCTGTTGCCAGCACCACTACTCCCATCAAGTGCACCTACACAAGGATTCTCAGTGCTTCAGTGAAGAGCAGACCCGTGGTCCTTGGAAAAAAAAAAGTCAAACTAAAAGCCTTAAATACACCTTCAAAAAAAAAACACCAAACACCAGGGAATGGGGAAGAGCTGCCACAGCAGCAGGGCAGAGTCACAGAGTCATGAGTCACATGGGAGCAGCTTTTACCTGTCAGTCAGTGAGGGGAGGCAGAACAGCAATGGTAATGGCAAGGTTGAAGTTCAGTTCTGTGTYACAGGAGTTGTGAGCAAGAGGATCRGCATGAAAATCRATGTCCTYMTCCTCTGTGCCAAGGGAAGTCACTGAGAACAGGCAGGTGAGAGTGTTTGGTGCTGTGAAACCAGCCCAGCTGACAGGAAAGTTCAACTGGAAAGGGATAAAAAAGCTGGTGCATTGTCCAGGCATCCACTGCTCTGGTGACCCAGGGAGCTGGAAGGGGAGGCTGCAGGGCCCTGTSTGACCTGGAGTTCAGAGTGCTCAGCATTGAGGGAGAAGCCTTCAAAAGCTTTCTCCAGACTGGAAGAATGCAGTGCTGCACAGCCCAGTGCAGCAGGAGTGCCTGCAATGGCATCAGCTTCTCTTTGATCTCCCATTTTTCATCCCAAAGCAGTAACTAACAATTTAATCCCTTTTTCTCCCCCCATTCAAGCTTGCCCTGTGACAACACTGTCACAGGAACCTGACTGGTTCTAAGAGAATGCCCAGAACTAAAAGCTGCCCAGCTCCCCTCAACTCTAAGGCACCCTTAAAAGAACCAAGGAGGGCAGGGACATGCAGCCTCAGCTGTGAGGAAGCCAGTGATATTTAAAAACACATAAATAGAGACCATAACTACACAGACTCACTCAGCCCCCTCCAGTGCTCAGCTGGAAGAATGGGGCACTGCACCTTCTGGAACATTCCACAGCTCCTTGGGTTGATCCAGCTCACATCTTGTCCATTTGTATCCAGGCTACTCCTCAAGTAAAGAGGCAGCTGAGGCTCCTTCCCAAGGACCTGTAAACTCTTCTGTGTGTAACATTCATCAGGCTTTTATCACCRGGGCCAATAAATTACAGTGTCCACGAAGCTCCTCCTCAGTGGAACTCTCTAGAATTCCCAGTCRTCCACATCCAGCTGCTCCAGGTCTGACACCAAGCCAAAAATGCCACTGGGGTCCTGGGGCAGGGTCCCCTCCAGGTTGGTGATGGGGGTCACGGGGCGCAGCAGCTCCGGCAGCGCCTCGGAGGCGCGGCGCTTGATCTGCAGGGAGGGACAGGCTGGGAACAGGGGCTGCACTGGGGCTGCATTGGAGCTGCACAGGACACAGTGAGCTCAGGGACCCTCAGGGGCTGCTGCACACCCAGCACTGCAGTCACAAACAGGCAGCAGATGCACGGGGCACCCTTGGGGMTCCTCAGAACTGCCTCACCCCAGAACTCGGCAGCCCTGCAGAGGCAGAGCTCTCGTGGCTCCCAGCACAGGCACGTTTCAAAGGTCTCTGAGATAAGAGGTGCTTCAAGAACAGCCCAAGCACCTCCCCACAGGATGTGACAATCACCACACTGCACTACAAGTAGTCAAAAATCAGACTTAATCTTCCCAATCACAGAAACTTCAGCAACTCAAYATCCCCACCCTCCCAGCAAGACAAAGCAAAGCACTGGGCTTTTATTTATAAAATTTGTTCCTTACCTGCTTAAAAAAGGGGTGACTGAGCAGAGTGCCTGCACTTGGCCTGTGGAAGGGAGGTAGAATGAGGAAAACACACAAGAAAATGAGTCAGGCAGTGAGAATAAGAAGAGACCAGAGTCCTTCCTGCCTCTCCCATTTCTCAGCTATTGGGTGTCTCCCTTTTTTCAGCAGTAGCACTGCTTTTACAATCATGTAATATCTTATACAAGGAGTTCAACCTCCTCCTTCTAACCTTCAAGTTCCATACTTGCACCCCCTACCTATGGCCAAGGACAGTGCCTGAGCAGTGGGGCAGCCCTGGAAAGTCTGTCATGTCTACAGACTGCCCTCACTACAAAGAAAAATGCAGCTKTGTTCACTTCCCATCATTGCTTTCTGCAGCCATTTGCAGTGATAGGAACTGGCTGCACAGTCTCACAGGGGCCAGAAACACAACAAAAAGTTGTTYCTTCTCTTGATGTGCAGCACCACTCATCCCCCAAGGAAGGCAGCAAAGCAACTCCTCAGGCTCTCTCAGAGGAAGTGCTCCAAAGCTGCTTGTTCTACACACTTGGACTGCTCTCCTGAACAGATGGGCACATCCTCACTGCACTGCACTGTCACCCTGAMTTTTTAAGCCTYCTGATAATTCTCCCAGTTGTAGTGGAGTTTCTCACAGTTACAACGGGATTGTTCGTGGAACGGGTTTTCAACGTTTACATTCTTTCTTACTAGGAASAGAGAGCTTGRCAAGCATTGCTGCTAGCCAGTGTGATTGGAGAGGTGGGGAGACTTTAYTCTCCAATCACTGGCTGTAATTAAGTACATATATAYAGTCCTAGGCAAAAATAAATTGCTCTTYTCTTTCCTGCATGTGAACRCRCCGCGCYGATATTTCACWAAAGAARACAGYGAGCAGCATCTGCCGAGGGCAGGGAGAGGCACAGGCAGGGAGAGCAGCCCTCAGGCCTCACCTGAAGTCGGGGTTCCTCTGCAGGCACTGCTCCACGAAGCTGTGGAAGGAGGAGGAGAAGGTTCTCAGGTAGGGGTGCAGGGCGGGCTCCCCGTTGGCGGCGCGCGCGCTGCCCGCGGCCCCGCTCTCGCCGTAGCTGGCGCTGGAGCGGGACATCCTCAGGGTCAGCTCGTCWGCAGGGATGGTGGTGGTGTCCAGCAGGCAGGGAACTGTCCCATTCAGCTTCTCCAGCAGCATCTGGGCCACAAGGAATAGCAGCCACGGTTAAGGTTTTCCATCCATGCGAGCACGCCCTGCTGTGTGCTCACACGGTTTTATAATTATGGTTGGCAAAGGGATTGTGACAATATGAAATCTGTAAGTGAGGTAGAAATGAAAGCCACCTTTGACATCTAAGAAGCCAAAAGGCAGTTAATGAATGATTAGGRAACAATAGCTCAGCCAACCACAGGAGAAGCCCCCAGGATTAATCAATAGCCTAAGATAGTGAAGGCATGCTGGAGAAGTCCAAAGGTTGGAGAAGACCCCACCAAGGTGGGAAGGAAGAAAAAAGGAGATTTTGGAAGTAGGGTTTAGGTTTAAAGTGTAACAAGTATGGTAATGTAGCAAGCCCTGTATGTTAACACTGTTAACATAATTTAGATTATAGAAGTTCAGGTGCCATCGTGGGTGAGCAGATCTCACTTTTCTGGCTTCCTGCAAGCTTCATGCTGSACTGAGAGAACTTTTAGAGATAACAACAGAGCAAACAACTTTCCAAAGCAGCTGCCCACCCAGCCTCAGCTCTCTTTCAAACTCTATCAACTCTCAGGGCATGAAAACACTCCAAGCCTGAGAAGACAGAAGCAAACCTTACTTACCTGAGTAGAAGGCATGTCTTTGAATGGGACATGTCCATTTGCCAGCTCACAGGCTGTTATCCCCACACTGTAAATGTCAGACTTTGCATCRTAACCCTGCAGGTTCTGCATGRAAAGGAAAARGAAAAAATAAARAAGATAAAAAGAAAAAAGGACTAGAGCTCATCACAAGAAAGCAACACTCATATCTCCCACCCTACACCCCTTCAACTTGCCCTAAGAGCTCACAAAATTATACAGATAACACATCACTGAACACACCTGCTGCAAAACCTCAGGGCTGAGCCAGGGCAGCACTTTGATGCTGTATTTGGGGAAGTCATGAACAACTTTGAGTCTCTGCCCGTGGTTGATCATGCTCAGGTTGCTCCTCAGGCCAGACAGGTACACCTTCCCATCCACAGAGATCAGGATGTGGCTGGCTTTCACACTCCTGGGGAAAGGCAAAAACAGTCAGGCTCCCTGGCATCTATTGAACAGCTCAAAACCTGATCAGCTTCCTACCAGGAGGCTGAGACTCCTAACAACCATCTTGGGATGCTGGGCAAAATCAATYAATAAAAATTAATAATAATTCTATTCATCACCTTTGCAAGTTCCCAAAGAATGTTTCTGTGGCAAGGACTAAATGTTATGGGTTGTGATTTTAGACACACAGTGGTCTTGGGGATAAGTTTGCTCCACAACAAGACTTTCATGCAGCTCAGTAAGATCAGTCACTTCCCATGAGTATCAAACTGAATGAATACAAAACTGAAGGTGTTCTGTGCCYCCTGATTCATTCTCTGCTCTGCTCAGAACTTCCAGCAGAAGGAAAATGGCCAATTTTCCCATACCTGTGCACATAGCCCATATGGTGGATGTAGTCAAGTGCTTTCAAGACCCCTTGGAGGATGTAAGCAATGGCCAGCTCAGTCATGCCATCAGTAAAATGGGTACAGATTAAATCTTTTGCAGAACCTAGGAAAGAAATGAAACACCACCTTGTCAGAACAAAAGCCCCCAAGGACACTTCAGCTCTTTTCATTTCATTCCACAGCATGTGAGGGTCAGAAAAAGGTGCCCCACTCTGCACTCACCATAGGCCATGAAAGAAGTCACCACCCACAGCTCATTGTCAGCTATGAAAGTTGCTTTGTATGGCACAATGTTAGGGTGGTTGAAGAGCTTGGAAACATGAAGCTCCCCCTAAAACAGAAGATATTTTGATTAAATTTAGTAAATGCAGAAACCGCAGTATTGACAGGCACAGCTCTTGCTGYCTGCCCTCTCCTAAGCTGGCAGGATGAGTGCTGTTACCTGTAAGAATGTGACCATTTCATTKGTGCAGGCCTCCAGGTTCACCCTTCTCACTGTCACATACTCTCCTGTGGGTTTATACCTGGCCAGGTTCACAACCATCAAGTCTTCAAAGCCTCTGCCTGRAACAGAAAGCACTGAAAGGAACTGCTCCAGCCCCTGACCCTTCAATCATCTTTACCCCCACTCACTGAAACTACTTTTAGCCTTGTAAAACAAAAAGAGCAATTGTTCCATCAGATACCACCTTCCTTAAGAGGAATCCTCCCAACCAGCAGAATGATCCTGTCCTTCAAACTCAGGACTGAAGCACAAACAGTGCTTAGGAGCACCAAGGAGAGGTTTCARGCTGCTTCTGCTGCACCCCCAGCATCCCTGAGCCACCCCACGCCCCTGTCAGGTGAAAACCTTTGGGACTGGCATCTCATTTGTCATTCAAACTGATTTTAAAGTCAAAGATGCAGACATCCCATAGCAAAAATCAGCCATTAATCAAGAAAAGCACCACAAAGCTGCAGCAATTGTTTTCTTCCCCAAGCAGACAGTGATCCTGCAGCCCTCCAGRATTACCTATGATAGTGAGCAACTCATAGCAGCTGCTGTCTGGCAGGAAGTTGCTCATGGTGTCCCTTTTAGGGGAAGAAGCTATCGACTCGGAGCTCGCCTCATTTGTCTGAGGAACAAAAAAATGAAACCAGGTCAGAGGGAATAAAGATCACCTGCTGGAAAAATCATCAGTATTCTCATACATTTCAAAAGAACAGGAATACAGAAGAGGATTTAATTGCTGTCAAAATAATTTTGAATAGAAATTTCTCAATTGAAACTCAGGAGATGCCTCATTTCAGAAGATCTGTTACAAAACACAGAACAGGGGACTGTTCATCACTGTAAGTGAGGATTTATTCAGGAATATTTGGATAAAGCCAATTATTATTCCCCAGGACAGCCTAAACTCTGCTGTGCAGTAACTGCCTTTCTCTGAYAATGACCAATTTCTGTGCCACCATGCTGCTGGCTGAGCCAGAGCCAAAGGGAAGCTGCTCACAGCCCTTCCAAGCTCATTCTTGTGATGAGCTCTAGTCCTTTTTCCTTTTTATCTTGTGGCTCCTGGCTCCTGCAGCTCCTGGTCCTCAGCTGCTCACCTGGGATAAACCCACACAGCTGAGCTGAATGGTACAAGTGATGAAGGAAATCAGACACATGGAAAGAGAAGCTCCAAATGAAAGCAAAAACTGCAAAGCCTAAGGGGGAAAAGGGGTCCCCACACCACACAGCATTCCCAAGCCTGTCAGCTTCCCCTCACTCCATCTGAAATAAACCCTTCTGCCTGATTTACATCCACTGAAAGCTTCCCCAGCAGCATTTTGATGAACTGCAATGTTCTTGCAAGTTCTTTTGTACCTTCCACCTCCTTCAGACGTCCAAAGTCACAAGGAGAGAGTCCTAACAGGGATTAAAATTTATGTGGTAGCTAAAACTGTCTTGAGTTATCTGAAATTTCCAGCACATTAACTCCTCCTGCCATTTGGAACACTCCATTTTTCCACCTCATTCTTCACCCACTGCAAATGCCCTTTATCAGACCTTTCTCATGGTACATGAAGCAGAAAAGGTTGGTGCCTTTTCCTACCACGAGAGCAGACTCTGGTTTTTTTATTGCCATCACTGAAAGGTTGGGAACAACACAGTGACAGCTGGAAAACAAGGAACTTGCTGTTCCACCCTCAGGGGAAGAGCACAGACAGGAGTTTGCTGGAAATCATTTAAYTGTACTTTGGGAGGGAATTAGAGCCACACTTCCCAAATCCCACCTTTTCAAGTGGCTTTGGAACAGCACACTGCCCACCTTTCCAACAGGTGTGTTTTCCACTGAGGGAAAAGGGCAAGAATGAAGATTTGTGGAATAATTTCAGCTCAACCAACTCAGCACAGCTGCACTCCCAGATCCTTTCTTTGGTGAACACTGCAGGGCTGTTCCTTGGCTCAGAACACCATTTTCCACTCAGGATTTCAACCTCCTGCTCAAGAGGCCTGTCCAYTCTGATCTCAGCTGCATCACTCATGATTCCTTTCAGCAATTTCACACAGTGAGGGACACCCAGGCAGAGAGGAAGCTCTGAAGCTGAGAGGCAGCAGCAGGGAGATGGAAGCAGGGAGCAGTCATGGAGCTGGTGAGACACTGAGCAATATGGAAGTGGTTTGCTTTGTTAAAAGCCCGGGGAGAGCACAAGCCAACAAAACAGATGCAAAGAATCAAAGAAATTTAATCTTATTAATGGTGTAAGGCTCTGCAGTAATGGAAAAAAAATACAGTGAATTCCCTATTGAAGTCTTCCAGCATGAGGACTTGACTCACCTGTCCTCAGGTTAGCAGTGACCAATAACAGAGTTAATGCAAAAGGAGCTCCACCAGAAACTCATCAACATCATACAACAGTTCAAAAAAAGAAAGTTCAACTGAAATGTCATTTATGAGAGACTGCAAAAAAAAAGCTCCTCAGTGGTTTCACACAGGACAAGTTTTGGTGTATGGTCAAAAAAGCAGCTGCAAAATGAAGTGCCATGTGGTTTGATGGCATGGCATTCATTTAGAGCTGGCTTTTGGCTTGGGAGGCCAGTTTAATTGGAGAGAGATTGAAAGGAAATTCATCTCTGAAAGGCAACTACTGGTTTGAATGCCACAACACAATCAGTTATGTGATGCTTGCAAGGATCTGCATTTGCCAAATGACATCTGAGCTGGGAAGAGGGAATATCAGTTTTGTTCTTCCCCTCCACCTCCTCACTCCCTCCCTCACTTCAGCAGCAAAAATTGTCCTCCCACCCCCCTCCCCAAATTATGTACCTTTCTCTACAGCCCTGCTGGAAAAAAAAAACCTGCTTTTAGATATAAAAAGATCAAAATGAGAATCAGCACGTCTAAAACCCTTTAAAAAAACCCCAAAACAGATGCTAATCTCCAATTGCTTCCAGCCAAGCATGTCTAACACTCAGCAATTTTAAAAAAAAAGGTGTGAATTTCCTCAGTTTTACACAAAACATTCCATGTACACCTCCTATTTTGAGCTTTGTTTGTGCCAGTAAATTACAGCCACTGGTACAAAATTCAGCTACAAGCAGCTTGAACTGACACAGTTATGATCAAATCACACTTAATTTGTGTTTGTAATTAGCTTAAACTACAACACCTGTGCTGTGGGGAGGTGGGGAATCATTTAGATGCAGACACTCTGTTGTAAATTGGGGTATTTTATGTGTTCCATGCTCAGGATGAATCACAGTGAGCAATCAGGGCCTGCAGAACAAACACTCCTCAGAAGTTTTGTAAGACTAAACTCTTCCTTCTCTGAAGGATCAGAACTAAAGAGAGCCCTTGAGGGGCTTGGGGGGGAGGAGAATGGACAAACAAACTGAAATCCAAGAGGTGAAGCAGCAATTTTTGGAGGTATCACACACAGTTTGAAAACCAGACACCAAAATCTCCACTCCAGGGTGAAACCTGCTCCCACAACTCGTAGAGCTAAATACAGAGATGAGATATACAACTAAGATCAAAAGGAAAAAAAAAAACCAAAAAACTTCCACAAGGAATCACCTCCATGCAATGAAACCACAGCACCACAGCCTGCACAAGTCACTTACTTTTCTCCGAGAGTCACCCGGAGGCTGCTCTGGAGTAAAGAAATTCATTGTTCACCAAGTTGTGTTCAACAGACACCCATCAAAATAGAGTTGGAAAATGAAGTAAATAACACCAGATGACCCTTTTTGATAGCAAATATATAATTTTTTTGTTGTTGTTTTATACCAAGACATTGAAATTGCAGCACTGCTCATATTGCAGGATCAGAGATTGACACAGTGCTAAAGTTGGTGTATTTGACATAATGTGGCAAGTTTTTTTCATTATAACTCTAAATATTAACCTTCTGTCATGCCCCTACTCATTGCAGATCAYTGGKGATCTTTAAAGRTCCCTTTCAACCCCAAGCAATTCTGTGATTATACACAATTCAAAAATTATTCTGAAATACAGAGGAAAAGATCTAATATTATTCCAAGCAATAAAAATTCCTTTGCTCCACCTGGAAGCTCAAAATCCAGACATATTTTCCTCTGCTCTGTTTGTTTTCAGGAATTTGGCATCCCAGTTTGTTATGCAGAAGCAGAGCACAAAACCCATCAGCTCCTGCTCCAAAATCCATTTTTACTCAGAAAATTATAATTAATCTTCCCAAACCCCAAAAAATATAGATAAAAAAGTGGTTATGCTAAGCAATACAAAACTAACTTAGAACTGTTATCAGTATGGAAATGAGTTCCAAAGAACTTGGACAGTTCCACATTMAATTTTCTGGGGTTAGCCAGCTTGAATTCCTGGATTTACAACGAGATTGAACCATTTCTTTTAGTGATCAGACACATCTTCACTGCCAAATYAGCAAGCTTTACAGGTAAATAAAGCATTTCTAGCAATGGCATTTGCCAAGAGGAGAGCTTACCTCCAAACAGCTCAAAGTCTCTCARGCCCTCAACAATGAACTTCTCAGACACCCACCGCTGCAAGGAAGAAAAACCCTCCACACAATCAGTTATTCCATCCAGAGAAAAGCTCATTTTCCCCTTCCCCACAAGAAAAAAAAAACCCCAAACTTCAATGATTCTACTTTCTAAAAATTGATTTGTTGCATCCCCAGTGACATCCTGAATTTGGATATTCCCTTTTTGTCACAYAGGTGCTGCTGTTATTCCCAAGCAATAAAGTTATTATTTATTATTATCATTTTAAATCATTCAAACAAGTTTTTATACGTGCACATACAGCAAAAATAACCAGCATGCCACAACCCCCCTCATGCAGCCCAACAAAAGTTGGGTTTTTAGGTGTAATAGGTTTAAAAAAATGCTTTCACTGTTTACAAAGAGGTGGTATCTTTGAGAATTCAAATATTTTGATTATATATCTATTGATCAAATGGAAAATGAGAACATAAATATCCTAAAGCTGTTGTTCTCTTCCAGAATTCATGGTGGAAATTCACAGCAAGCATTAGGTTGTGCAGAGGAGTGTTTCTAATACTGCATTTCAAATAATACACATATATATATATGTACATAGATTAGGAGATTTTAGGCTTGCAGAGGTAAATCATTCATCACAAATACTCCCATGGCAGAATTTGCTACTTAGCAACACAATTTAATAAATAAATTTCCATTATTAATAAATAAATGCAGGGGAAGCCAGTCCTAGAAAGCACCAGTGGGTCTTTAGGTGAGGATGACTGAGAATTTGGAAGAACAGCATCTGAAAGCATCTGAAATGCTTCTGCCACGAGAAACTCCCTCATTTAGAAAAACTGAATCAAACAAAGCTCTTGTGTTTAGCTTTGTGAGTAAAATGAAAGGGAAAAAACCCAATAAATTGTGGCAAAGGTGAGGAGGCTGCTTCTTAAAGAACGACTGAAAACAAGCAGCATTACGATCCTTTATCCTCACTGCAAAGCCCTTAAGAGCCCCGGGAGATGCGAGCAGTGAAGGTTTTGGTGCAGGGTTTTGAAGCAGCGCTGGCTGCACACCCACCCACGTCCTGTAATTAACCCCATAATTAATTTTCCTGCGCCCTGCTGGTGCTCTCGAGGCCCGGCCGCTCCGCACAAGCGCAAGGCCCGTTCRTAACCGAGACACGAGGGAAGCTGGAAGGTCTTCAACACTCACCCGTATGCGCTCGGGTTTACTTACAAGGAAAGCCATGGATCCGCCGCYGAGGGACACGCGCAGCACAAAGGGCGGAAACCTGCGGGCACAGCGCCGCGTCAGCCTCGGCCCGGGGCTCTCAGGCACCCTCCCGGCCCGGGAGGGCCCCGGGAACCCCCGCTCAGCACCACCCGGTACCCCCCAACCAAAGCACCGGCACCGCCGAACTCCCCCCGGGCCCAGCAGTGCCGGGACAGCGCCAGGAGAGCGGGAAGTGCGGTAAGAAGTGCCCGGAGCTTCCCTCAAAGCAGCGAGAGCCCCGAAAGTCCCGCACAGCCCCCGCTCCGCTGCCCGGCCCCTCACGGAGCCCTCACGGACCCCCTCAGGCTGCGGCCGCCGCTCACCGGCGGGAGACGCTGCGCGTGACGTCAGCGCGCGACGTCAGCGCGCAGACGCGTTACGCGCGGGCGCGCTCGAGTGACGTCACGGGCGTGAGGGAGGGAAGGAAGGAGGAGGCGCCATGTTGGGTCCCTCAGAGGGGCCAAAGAGCTCAAAGTCTCTCGAGTGCGGCGCTCTAGGCAGGGCCGGCCGGGCTGAGGGCCGGAGGCTGGAAATAAACTGCGGGTGCTGCTTGACAGGCGGCTGAGAGTGTCTGAAAAGTATCTACAAAGATACTGAGGGGCTGGAGAGTGTCCAGAGAGCAGAGCGGAGCTGGGGAAGGGGCTGGAGCACCAGGAGAGCCTGAGGGAGCTGGGAAGGGGCTCAGCATGGAGACAAGGAGGCTCAGGGGAAAGCTTGTGGCTCTGCAGAAATCCCTGCCAGGAGGGGACAGCCCGGGGGGGATTTGGGATCTCATCCCAGGGAACAGGGACAGGAGGAGAGGGAACCCCTCAGGCAGCGAGAATTTCCATGGAAAGGGTCCTTAAACATTGGCAGGGGCTGCCCAGGGAGCTGGGGGATTGCCCAGCCCTGGAGGTGTCCAAGGAACAGCTGGAGATGCACTCAGTGCTCTGGGCTGGGGACAAGGTGGGGATCAGGCACAGCTTGGACCAGCTGGGAATTGTTCTCCTCCAAACGAATAAATTCTGTGGGTCCCTCACAAAGTGGCTGAGGCTGTGCCCTTAACAGGTCCTTGCTGTCCCCCCTTGGATGCAAACCCCCCAGCCTGCACAAAGGGGAGACAAAAACACAGCAGCTCCTCMTGGTGTGTAAAACCCACAGCAAAACTCAGCCAGGACAAAGGAAGCTTTGAGGTTCTGCCAAATGAAAGCAACACTGAGACAAGCCAAGTAAAGCAGGAGTGTTTCAATTATATTTTACTCTTCATTAGATTGTTCATTTGRATATGTATTACAAAATTAGCTGCCATGGCCCACAACTGGATGGGACTTCAGGAAAGCTGTCCACTGACTCAAAAGAGCACAAACTAGTATTTCCTTTCAAAGAACTCCGTGAAACAATAACATATTAATCTTTAAAGCTAAATAGTGCTAAAATTTCACATCATCTACATTAGTTTTGGCTTTAAATAATTTTCCCAACCATTATAAAATTAATGTATTTGCATGGATSAGGTTACAGACATTTGCATTTCAATCAGGGTGAAGTATCCCATGCTGGAACAAGGAGTTTAAGCAATTGCTGTTTCAACAGCAGCTAATTCTTATTGCCTCAGAACCAAGTTTGCACGAAGTATTGGACAAGAAAATGCAGGACATTGTTTTCCCCCACAAAACTGTTAAAAGTCTGTTACAAGCAACAATAAAATGCCCTCTGGACAGGAAGCATTTATAAAATGCAGAGCTCTCCCAGCAAAGTGCTTGCACAGGGCATTCACTTCTTTCTTCCCATTCAGATTCACAACCCTGGAGTGATCACWGAGCAGGTGAGGAGGACAAAGATCCTCTGAAACTCTTCTCACTGGCTTGGGGAGATGAGGAATTGCAGGTACTCCACTAGATCTGGTTCCTGGCTGGAGTGAACTGGGCAGCAGCTGCTGAGATGAGGAGAGAAGGGGGTTGAGGCAAACTTGAGCAGTTCAAAACRCTGGAGGGAAGCTGGTGGGATTGCTAACTCACCATGCACTCACTGCTGAGGGAACACTCACATCACAGACCCCACGGTGTGTTGGGTTTGCACCATCCAAACACACAAGCAGGGAGTTGTCCATGGGTTCCATTCCCTTGGCTCTAAACATCTCTGTGTTTTACACCTAAACCAATCATGCCCACAGGTGAACTAATACTGCTTCAGGCCGTAAAAAAAGAAATGAAGATTAAAAAAAAATTTCTGCTTCTATTAGAACTTCTGCTGGGCTTAAATCCCTGAAGAATCCAAGTGTTGTGCCTCAATGCAAATAAAYGCACAGTAAATGTTCATTGTGCAGTTTTCCTCCCCTTAAGTTTTTGCCCTCTTCCCTCACAATAACTAAAACCAAARTTTAAAACCAAAGCATGAATATGTTACCAGCACACATGGACAGGTTTACAATCTTCTGTTTTTTAAAGAACAAATGACAAAAAAAGCATTCAAGAATATTGCAATCTGGTTTTTTTTTAACAGACAAGTAGCAAAACTTTGTACCACCTGGAACAGAACTGCTGAGACAAAGCTCTCCACACACTTTGCTGTAATACTTAAATAAGTAACACCAATGCAAGAACTTTTCTCTTAATGKTTACTTAGTGTTCAAGGAATCAGAGGATTCTGGAGTCATGTAGGTCTCTGTACCCTGTGAGTCACAATTCCACCAGTGGCACCAAGACACAGCACAGTCACATGGCTTTCACTTTGATCTGCTTCATCTTCATCTGCTTCTTCTCCAGCTTCTTCTGCTCCCTCCGCAGAGCAGCTTCCTGTGGGCAAGGACAGGGAGCAACAAACACAGGTGAGCTCTTCAAGGAACCAGCACATCCCTTCTGAACCAAACAACAAAGCCTTCCAGCACTGCTTTCACACCTCACCACGAGCCTTGGGAGCTCAGGGCCACCCCCTGGGTGCCCTGGGTCTGTGGCAGGGGGGCTGGAACCTCTGTGAGATGGTTGTGGCTTTGATCTCAGCTCAYGGAGGGATTTGCAAAGTTGTATGATGAGGTTCTGGCTGCAGGGGTTTGAATTGGGCTGCTAGTTGGTAAATCAGGTGTGAAAAGTAGATTTAGAGGTTTTAGTATAGGGGGTTGAAATGGATAAGATGGAGGATTTAGGGTGTGGTACTGTCCCCTTCCTYCTTCTTCCCTTCCATTTTCTGCATTTTCTTTTTGGTTGGTTTTGGGGTATTGAGCACATTTTGAGGTAGTGGGTTATTATTGGTAATTAATTGTAAATATAGAATACATAAAGTTTTGTATAAAAGTAAAAACCAYCCAGGTGGGTTGGGATTTGCTCCTGACCTTCATTGCAGAGCAGAACACAGAAAAAAATGTAAGAGATAAGAKAAAATAAACAATCTTAGATTCATTCTGGCATTCTGTGAAGACACAGGGTCTGAGAAAAAACTTCCTTAGCAAAAACCAGAGTTAATTGAACACCTAACCCCGGCATTGTGTGCTCCACAAAGGAGCTGCAAATCCCCTGAACAGCCCTCCAGCAAAGAGAAATCCAAGCTGCTCCACATCCAGGGGATGTCCTGGGAGGGGTGTGGCTGCAGCAATGGGAACACGCCCTCACCTCCAGGCGCCGCTGCTTCTCGGGATCCTCCTCGTTCATGATCCGCTCCTTCTCTGCCCTCTTCTTCTCCTCGCGCCGGGACTGGGCAGCCTCCTGCCTCTGCACGTGGGTCAGCTTCAGGAAGTTCTCCTCCACCCGGGCCCTGTTCTTGTCAGCTTTTTGTTTGCCCTTGGCACAGAGAAAAGAGAGTTCGGACCGATTTCCCCCACAGGCAGGGTGCAGGATTCTCCAGCAGTCACACCAGGGGCATTAAGGATCCATGGAGCCACAGGGACTCAGTGCTCATGGTTCCAATTTCAGCACACAGAAAAGCAGATACTTACTTCTCTGTTCAGCCTGAACTTCTTGGCTTTGTCAATGGAGTAGATAACCATGCTCATCAGAGGCAGCAAAGACTCCATGTCCTTTGGGGAAGTGTTGCCTGAACCAGGCACTGAAATAAAAGAGTTCCTTGTTCATTCACACAGCCTGGCAGCACTTGTCTGCTTGCTGTGATGCTCTKCCCTTATGGCTCACACTGTTCATGAAATAAAGATGCTCTTATCCTGCTCTTTAGGAAGCTTCAATKTGAGCTAAGGGCTTGAATTTTGAGGAGATTTGAAGACCCATTCTTTTCTAGAATTCTCCCAACAGGCCACTCATCACACATGATCTCCCACRGGTGACAGATTGTGAGCATGTCACTTCCACAGATGAAGCCCAACACTCCCCCAGACACACACACAGCCAACATTCCCTTACCATTAAATGTAAACAAAAGTGTCTTCTTAGTTTCGGGCAGTTTTGTAAGCTGGCCCTCCCTGGAGGAAAGAAACAAGTGTTAGGAAGGAGTGAAGAAAAATACAAAGTAACCAACATGGGTGGGGAAAAACCTCATCAAGAACCAAAAGGCATTTGGAAAGCACTTGAATAAAATAAACATTAAAAGCCTAGCTATAACCCAAAGTTAAGTTTCAAACTAATCAGRTTCCTGAAGTGTTTTACCCAAAAGCCTGCAGAGAAAAGGCACGAGTGTGAAAACACACAGCACCAGCCCTCTGACTGGCAAGAGGGCATGAGAGCACTAAGAAGGCCTGTATATYTTGAATTACATTCAGCTTCACACACCCCCTTGTTGTTTATACCACTAAAGATCTCTAAATATTTTAGGAGAACCAAATATTTTCTCAAGAGTTTAAGAATTCGCTGCCCAAAATCCCACAGTGAAAATCTGTAATGTGAAAATCTCTAATGTGAAAATCTTAGGCCTACATCTCACAGATCCTCCACAATTTTAGTACAAGGTACACACTTAAGCTGTCTTAGAATTCCATCAGAATATGTTCCTTCATGTTCATTTCTTTTTATGCCTGTGAGCACAATGCACCCTTGCAAAACCTACGAGGTAATTCAGATAAGACACATCACCCACCCACCACTTGGCAATTCTGCCAAGCACCTCTGGGCTAGGAGGCTCAGGAGAAGAGCAGAGGTGCTGCCTGTGCACTGCAGAGGCTCAGCTGAGAGGCAGCTGGGGCACAGCTCAGCCTGGATACCTACTCTTGCATAAGTTTAGGACCGGAGAACTGGTCCGAGAATTGCACAGAGTCGATCTTGTCAGCGTAGTGTGTGAGGAAATGGATCATCTGCAAGAGAAACAGGGCTTAGCCTTTCCCAACACCAGCCCAGCTGCAGCCTATCCACACCACAGGGCTTTGCCAGGCTTCCCTGCCCATGGCAGGGGGCTGGGACTGGCTGTTTTTTAAAGTCCCTTCCAAGCAGAACCGTTCTATGGTTTTCTACATCACTCAGGAAATTGCTGTGCCCAGCTTGCCACACTGATAAAGTCATGAACCTTCCCCTTTAACTTTTCCTTTTAACAGTTTTAGACCATACAAGCTGTAAATGCCAGGATTASCAAGGAGTATTTGCATGGACTCACTCAGGTTTACCTTAGCATCCATCATTCCCTCCGTSACCTCTCCCATCTCTGACAAGATGGCCAGAGAATCTGGAAGCCCATATTTTGCACCAGACTTGGGTTTATCACTGCAGAACTCACTCTGTTTCAAAGAGAAAAAATAAACACAAGCCTGTAAGTCAAGACTGAACTGTCCTGGAACAGTGGGGCCTCTTAAAGTAGCTGAAAAGAAACAATAAAAATTACACTAATTCACTCATCCTGGCTGGGGACGTTTCAAACAAAGTAAAGCACAAAGCATCAACAGTCTTTAAGCTGATATTCTCCTCCAGAAGTCAGCACTTTAAGGAAGAAGATAAAACAACTCTAATACACACATACTGGAGCATTCAAAGTGGATGAAGATATTTTGTTTACATTGTTTGATAACAGAACAAAACCTGGCATCTTACCAACCACACTCCATGCTGTTACTTAAAAGATTTGCAAAGCTTTGCTTTTGATCAGGGGATTCTTTGCAAGCTCTGCAATTCTTTKCACTGCTTGAACATATGGAAAGTTTTCATTTCAGATCATGTGAAAATAGATGACTTAAACCTAAATTTTCCACACCATACACCACTTAATTTATTTTTTCCCTGCAGGTCTGACAGGGGGGAGCACTTCTGMTGTTTGMTTCCATTACACTTTTATCTKTAGATGGAAATGWYTTTTCCTCACAAATTYTAACAGGTCAATCACAGGTTTTCAGCTGTTCCCAAAGGAAAAAAAAAATGAATATGCAGATTAGATTCTTCCATGCTATTATTTATCCATGTACATACCAGGTCCTGCATCTCCTTCTGMAGCCTCACCAGTGCTTTTCTGGTTCCAACAGCAAACACATACGTGTCCATGTCTTCATCATTCATTGTCACTTTTATTTGCTGTGAAACAGAATGTTATTAGCCCTGGCCAGATYTCAATGTTTGTCTGATACTTTGATTCCTAAGGACAAGGACTAGCAAGGACAGACACAGCCAAGAAARCCATTGTTGATTTAAAGCTTTGCAGTGTGTCTTAAAGTAAGGAAGCTTTCTAATTAGACTGAGCACACATTCAGTATTGTGCTGCAATGACAGTGACTGGAACAGAATTGTAAAAATAATTTGCAATTTAATATTTTGATATAAGTAAATGCAATTAYAGATGCATGGGAGGAGTATTCACAGTGCACASCATCAAATGTRACCTCTCTTGGCACTTATGCTCTCTAAGAGCAAGGGGAAAGGCAAAAAGAATGTAATATCCAGAGCAATATGTGGGTTTAAGCAGTCCTGTTCAGGCAGACTGAACAATCACTAAGTATTTCAGAGTGTAAAACCACTTCTTATCAAGATGACATCTTGAATCATGACAGACTGCTCACAAAACCACTGGAACAATAAAACCCACAGCTAAAACAACTCATAGTCACCAGCAGTTTGCATTTCACAGGCAGGAAAGAATTAAAAACAATTCTTTGAGGTTGTTTCAACAGTTACTGAGCTGGAAGCTATGGAAGACTACAGGAAGCACCTGGAACAATCAAAAGCAGCAGAGCAGAAGGGAARGAATGCAGAGTTTATCAGAGCTAAGGCAGGGCTGGGTACTCACCACTTGGTCTGAGGCTGGCCTCATCATCCGTGCCAGGACATTCAGCAGGTCCTGCCTCTTGAGGAACTACAAACACAAAGGTGGGAAACACAGAAAACAGCTCAAGAGACAGCAGGCAAAAACTCCTTCCYGATTTCTAACCTGAGTTTTCTCTGTGTGACCCATACAGCTCAAAGAGCAGTATTGCTGCACTGGAGGAGTCTCTCAGGGCTTTGTTGCCTCAAGGGCACAATATAGGTCTGTCCAGMCCTGCAGCTTTCCCTCATGTGTGTGTACTCAGAACTCTGAAATGCCACATTGCTCACAGAGGAATGGAAAAGCCCTCTAGAACCTGGTGACACATAAACAGCACCACCAACTCCCTCAYTCTTACCTTTAACTGGATGAGCATTCCTTCACAGCACACCCTTCCAGAGCACCACAAGTTATAGATGTGYTCATTTTCTTGATTTAGCTTCCCAGTGCTTGTAGCTTCTTTACTGGTGCCATCATCCCCTGAGGAAAACAGCAGTGAAAGAGAACTGCAATCTCAACTCACCAATGAGATTCAGCAGAAGCCTTACAGCTGTGCCACAGCACAGAGGAGGATTCTCTACAGCCTAAATGCCAGTCTAAAGCAATTTATTCAAATTGTATGGATCCTTGTCATGATGGAACTCACCAACAAGAGCAAAGTTACTCTCCAGCAGCTCCCTGTGAGTGTTGAACCAAGCATGAGCCAGGCGGTTGTTTTTGTTCTTCCCAATGATGTAGTTCATGATGTAAGCCAGGAGACCTGTCACCATCAGGATCTCCATGTAATAACTCTCCCAGCTGTTCTGAAGGTGAGCAGGGACCTGKGTGAGGGAACAAGGAACTGTGGTTTGCATGTTGAACAGGTGGATTTGACCCACGCAGAAATTGGGGAGCATGGAGGAGTGGAGAAGTTCCATCCCCAACACAGCAATGAGGAACACAAAGAGCTCAGCTAACCCTGRGGCACAGAAATCATACAGGAAACAACTGGTAACAGCATTCCCAAAATACCTGCTTCATGCAAAAAGAGCACTCACTTCCAAGTGAGCCTGGGCTAGCACAAACCCCTCAGAGCAAACAGCCCAGCACTTCACTGAGCATTTSAGCTGGATACCCTGCCCCTCCCAGCATTTTCTGATCATCATGAAACTTCTCTGCAAATCCAAAGGAACACCCAATGCCCAGGAACATTCTCASTTTGCCACAGACTCCAAACAGAAACTGGATCAACAGTTATACCTACATTAACTATTGTTATGGGGTCTTTATTCTTGCTATGAGATGCATCTGGTTTCTCTTCATACCCTTCAAACTCCTCATCATCGTAAGGTTCACTCTCAGTGTCACCTTCCTAAAGGACAAAATCACAAAGAGCATGAAAATCCAAAGSCCAGCAAGTAAAATCCAGACAGAGAAAGAAAGGTGCAGAGAGGAAAGACATTGAGGAAGCAGGCCAGGCCTTACCTGTGTGTCTGCATCATCAAAGTCTTCCTGATTTTCATCCTGACCTTCAAGCTCTACAGTGGCTTCTTCCTCATCATCCTCTGTAGTGATGATCCTCTGAGGAGACTCTGTGGCTGTGTCTTCACTCACATCTTCAAATTCAGCAAAGTCATTATCATCATATTCCATAATGTCATCTCCATCCTCAAACTCATCATACTTTGCCAAAGAAAAGCTCCATGGGATGAACAGCACAGCGAAAAAAATATAGAAATTCTTCATTTTCACTGGAAAAAATAATTAAATTAATCATTGCAAAAAGTCCTGGTCAGYTCTGTTACATCACACCCAAACAAASAATGCACAATTTGAAAACACTACGAGTCAGACCAGAGAGAGAAATAAAGCCCTGTCTGATCTTGCCATCTTCACTGGCACAAGAACAAAATAACTCTGAAGGAGAGGTTCCAGACTCTGTGGCAGCAGCAAATTCACATCTGGCCTGTGAAATGAGCTGAGAGGGAAAGCAGGGATGTTCTGCCACAGAAATGACTCTCCAATAGCACCTCCACCTCACTTCCAAGACCACTTTCTGTTCTAGTTGTTATTAACTAGAAATAAGACACAGTCAGGGCACTGAATGTGTGACAGCAGCAGTAAATCTTAAAGTGCAYTTGATTCATTCAAACACCAACAGCTTTTGCTAATCCAAAAGTGCTGTCTGTGATTTTCTGKGCTGCACACTCAGTCCCACAGTGTCCCATCATGATTTCTGCATAGAGACAAAGATCTTTTGCTGGAAGTTGTGCCAAAATTAGAAATAAAAAAAAAGGAAGAGGAAAGAGATGGCACTGCTCCCCAGAACAAAGGAGTTCTCCCCACACCTGCCAGAACCCTGGCAGAGTTTGTCAGCTCACCTTGCTTTGCCCTCAGCTTCCTGTCCTTTCTGCTCGAGTTCTAAACAGTCCCAACCTCTCCTTCAGATTGGGGCACCTTCCCCAAGGTCCAAAAAAAGCAGCAACAACCCCCCTACAGCTGCACTTCAGGCTCAGAGGATCAGCTGCATCAGGCTCTGCTGCCAGGCTCATTTTACTCCCTCCAGCAACCAGATCCGAGTGGGAACCTGAATGTGAATCAGGGTGTTCTCTCACCRACTCAGAATAGAAATGATTTGTTTCTAAATTTGACCAGCATTCCTCGGAGTGCCTCATGCAGGGAACCCACTGCTGTGAATGACAAGGACGACTAAAATAAACACCTTTGTCAAACGCTCCTCACTCCAGCAAAAACGGGCACAGTGCACAATCACAGAACCTTCATCGGGATGGAAAGTTCAGCAAGACCCAGGGATTTGGAACATTGTGTGAGAACCTCACAATTTTATGTGAATTTAAGCAGGGAAAAAAAAACCCAAAATACTATTTTGACAGGATTATTAACAGAATTTGCACTCTGTTAAAAACGACAGGACAACAGAGCCACCTGCTCGACCAAACCCTTTCATTGTAAGAATTCCCAGAGCATTTGAGCACATCCACCTTCAGAACATCCAACAACTCCAAACGGCTCCATGCAAAATAAACTCCTGCAGCCAATCTGAAGGATGCACTTGAACCAGAGGTGGCTGAGAGCTGGAGCACTCCCTCAGGTCAGAATGGGTTCCGAGTACAAATTCCAGCAAGCAGAATATCCTCGGCAGGCCCTCCACGACCCACCCAGCCCCGGCTTCCCTTTGCGAGAGGAACCGCTTCATTCTCCGATCTCCACAGACCCCACCAAGAGAAACTCCTGCCAGCGATCTGAGGGCAAACACTGATGCCTGTGCCGAACATCCACCAGCTTGGGGCTCGCTCAACAGACCCCAAGCCTAGACCCGAGCTCGGTGCAGTCCCGTCAGCAGCCGGGCCCTCCCCGTGCCCCCCGCCCGAAGCGGGGACACCACCGCAGCCGTTCGTTACCCCGCCGCTCCCGGGGCGCTCCCAGCTCCTTCCCGGAACTCGAGTCAAGGTTAACCAGGTACCCACAGCGACCTGGGTGCGGCCCTTCACACCCCGGCCCCTCACAGCCCGGTCCCGCCGCCAGCTCCCCCCTCCCCGGCCCGCGGGGCTCAGCGCAGGCCGCGCACGCCCCGGTTCCCACCGCGCCTCCCGGGGAGCTGTCGGTACCGAGCTCCCGGAGGGATGTCCCGGCCGGCGGGGCCGCGGGGGCCGGGCCCCGTTACCTGAGTCACGGGCMGGGCCCCCGCCCTCCGCCCCGCTCCGCGCCCGCCGGACCGGGGCGCCTGCGCACTGCGGGCCCCGCCGCGTGTGCGGGGGTGTGCGGTGCACACGCGTAGGCGGGCAGGGCGGGAAGCACCCCAGAACCAAGCGGGATTCCCCGGGAAGCAGCGCGGTGCCGGCCCGCCGGTGATGTTACCGTGTCTCGGCTCCGCTGCCGGCTCTGCCGCCTGTGCCCGCTCCCGCCGCCCTCACTCCCCGCCGCTTCACCTGCGGGCGCTGCGCATGCGCCGCGCCTCGCGCGGCCGCCAACGTCATCACGCACGGTGCGTGGGCACGTCGGTGCGTCGCGTCTCCACCCCCGCCCCGGTAACCGTGGAAGTGGCGGCGGCGGCCGCGGGCTGAGGTGAGTGAGGGCTCTGAGGGGCGAGGCAGGGCGGCGGCCGGAGCGGGCCGAGCCGGGCACGGCAGCGGATCCTCCCCCGCCGGCCTGCGGGGCCTCGAGCGGGCGGGAGCCGCCGCGGCCTGGAGCGGGCGCGGACAGCCCGGGCCTGCCCCGCACAAAGGGCCCGCCCCGCACGGCGGYTCCGCGGGCGGGAACTGCCCCGTGCTGGGCCCGCTGTGCCGGGACAGCGCCTGCCCGCGGCTCCTGGCCCTGCCGTGCTCTGCGGAGGGCGATCCCGGCTCCGGGGGTCCCTCCGCCCTCCCCGCTCGGAACGGGAGCGCCTGAGGCGCATCCCGGCCGTGCCCCGCGAGTTTCCTCCCGCGGCCACCGGGCAGCGAAGCCTCGGGAGTTTTCCTGCGGTCTCTGCGTCCTGTGGAAACCTCTCCGTGTTCCCTCGCTGCTGCACAGAGGGCGGACTGAGCACGTTTTGTACTTTTGCTTCTGTATCGCAATAAAAAAGTGACCCTCCTTATTTTTTTGAGGTAGCGGGATAGGGGATAAAAGTGGATAAGTGCAGYGAGGAAGAATTCTTACAATCAGAGTTTAACTTAACAGTTTTCAAAGAGTCCCACTATGCTGTCACTCAGGAATGCAGTTCCACCTCTCACCCTAACTGCACTTTTTGCCACGGATCCGCGGGTGTAAAAGCTCCAGGGTGTGTCAGGGAAACAGGGAGCTGAACAGCAGAGTTTCCCCCCAAATCTGCTACTGAGCTTTGCTCTCAACTCGAGATTTATTGAGCAAGCCCAAAGCTGGTAAACGTTCAGCACAGGCACTGGCTGAACTATTTACCTTCAGATTGTTTTGAGTTCTGATCTCAGGGAAGGTTCTCAGTGTGAAGATTTGTTTAATAAGACTTGGAGCCTTTGGACAGCTGATTAAAATGCATTGGARAGCAGTGGGTGTCYTGCTCTCTTTTCCTGCCTTGCAGGTGTGATTTGCTTGCTCATAAATACAGTGACTCAAGAATGGATCCTGTAATTAATTAATGTATCAGTTCAGTCTTCATGTTAGAAAATCAAGTTCTGGGCAGRCACAAAACAGAGATTGGAGAGCATATAAATATGTAGAATATAGAGAGAATGTGTATTTGGCTGGAGGTGCTGTCTTTGGAGGCCAAGGGAGGTGGCTTTTGGCAGAGATGTGCCTGGGCTCACCCAGAGCCTTGTGCTGCTCTGGGCCCATTTCTCTGCAGGTTTCTGAGTTGCAGGAGTGAGGTATTAACAAGCCATGAAAAACTCACAGGTGGGACATGCAAAACATGCACTCCTCATCTCTTGTTCCTCCTGATGTTCAAAGTTCTGGCCTTGGGTTTGTTTGCCTTAGATTGCAAACAGGACAGGTAACATCTTAAATGTGTTTTAGTAACCCTTGAAGGGCACAACCTGTTCTGGAAGGACAACCACCTTGATTTTATTCTTTTGTGGGACAGCAGATATGTTCGTCCTGACAAAAGAGCAGAGGGAAACWGATGAAACTCTTGTCACTCAGAGCTCCACAAATCCCCTGTGTCACTGAAGTGAWCAACAACAAAAACCATGACAAGAGCATCAATGAGTCTTCTCTCRTTTCAACAGGGGTCACCATGAATTGGAATAAAGGTGGACCTGGCACRAAGAGAGGCTTTGGCTTTGGTGGSTTTGCCATAACCCCTGGCAAGAAGGAGGAGCCCAAGCTGTCCCAGCAGTCCCACAGTGCCTTTGGCAGCGCCGGGGCCTCGGCGGCGTTTGCCAAATCGGGGCCTCCTCAGCTGCCTTCCTTCTACAAAATTGGGTCAAAGAGAGCCAATTTTGACGAGGAGAACGCGTAAGTGYRCTCACTTCTGGTGTTTGTGTAGCTCTGGATTTTAATGGGYTTATGTTTCTGAGGCTGGGGAMGGATCTGTGACATTTATATAAATAAATACATAATTATATCCTTAGAAGACTGTSAGACACTATGGTAGGCTGCAGAAGCTTTCCTCCCCCAGCTTTCCCCTCTTGAGAACATATTTTATTCCCTCTGTGGTGTTCTCAGAGATGGAGCCAAGCAGGATAAATTTGGATGTCTTTTGCACAGGGAAGCATTGATCTCCGGAGTTCTTTACTAACCCTTCTCYTGGCTGCATAAATGTATAAATAAGGCTGAGCAAGCTGGGATTGTTCAKCCTGGAGAAGTTTGGGACTGACCYAATTGTACCCTGAAGGGAGCCTAGCAGTAAGATGAAGGAAGATTCAGTTTTATGGTATCTATTTGCCCTGCCATCACTTTGAAGTCTTAACATGAATAATTATAAATAAATAAATCCCAGAATCTTCTCTTGTGTCCAAACTGACTCCTGTTGTCCATGTGGGCACCTTGACTCAAGCAGAAACCATGAAAGACAGCAGAGTGCTGTCAACCACGTGCTGACTGGGCTGCTCTTGGTTTCTTTTTGGTTTTGCAGGTACTTTGAGGATGAAGAGGAAGATTCCAGCAATGTGGAGCTGCCCTACATTCCTGCAGAGAACTCCCCCACGAGGCAGCAGTTCCATTCCAAATCTGCAGACTCTGACAGTGATGATGATCCTCTGGAGGCATTCATGGCTGAAGTGGAGGCAAGAGCTGCTCAGGGGATGTTCATTCAGTGCTCTGTGTGCAGGCAGGGCCAGCAAATGGCACTCAGGGCTTTGGCAGCTGCAAAGTGCCACTTAATTTTAGGGTTTCTGTAGGGTGGTGTTAGTTAGACCTCAGAAATGGATTAGATAGAGAGTGGATATGGCTTACAATTTATTTAACTGCTTTGAGGATGCCAGAACAATACARCATAGAGCTCTGCTTGTCTYTGAGTATCAAACAAAAATTTAGTGCATTTTTCACTGCCTAAATGGAAATTGTTTGTATTTATGATTAGCTGTTTCTTAGCTACAGTTGTGTTATTAATTGGATTYGGGAGGAATATGGGGAAGTTATTTTTTCAATAACACACAACATGCTTAGAGCAGTGTGGAAATCCAAAGGTACCAGTAGGAGAATTGATTTAGCATAATCAGATATGGAWCATTTTTTCCCTTCCATGTTTTACCACCTTGGTCTTTTTAACATGTGCCACTTTTATGGCCTGCTAGGATCAAGCTGCTCGAGACATGAAGAGGCTTGAAGATAAAGACAAAGARAAGAAGAATGTTAAGTAAGTTCTCTTTTCTCATTCCCAGCCCTGCCTGTGTCTTTTATGGTGCTCAGAGAATTGAATTTTGTTGATGATGGTTGTTCAGGATATACCTAATTAARCATCATTAACCTGTGCATGAGATCCTGTGGGGGACTATTTGTGCTGTAAGAATGGGATCATAGGGAGGAATCCATGGCAGCATTTTGTGGCAATCTGCAACAACACTGAGAGTTCTCCCACCTGAGGAGCCTTTCTAGGCCACAGAAATAGGGGCAGCACCTTGTACTCCTGCCTCTTTCCAGATCAGCCTGGAGAGTTTTTCCTCCTTCCCACACCCTTGGAGAGATCACAGTGGTTTAACTTAAATTGCATTTATGTGAGCAAARTAACTCAGTGCTGCTGTACCTGGAGTACTGGAGCCTCCTCTAAACTTGGACTAGGTTTTTAGACATTAAARCCATTTAGACATGAAATTCATGCAGCTTATCTATGTGTTTTGACCAAGGGAAATAATGATGCTGTWGATTCTTGCTAGAAATGTCAGCTATGTTGGTAGAAGTGCCATTGCATGGGGTTGATCAGATTATACATGGTCCTGACACAGCACACCGGATCCAAATCACCACCTGGGGAAGTTCTGAACTGGATTTGCACTTCCTGCCTCATACCCCTCTGCAGTTATGGGACTTCTGTAGCATCAAGAGCTTAGACCAGGATGATCTTTGATGTGGCTTCTGCTGGGAAGATGGAATCCTAATCTTCCAGTCTCAGTACTAGAAGTAAAGAGAAGTCTTTGCAGGGTCACTGCTGTGGTTGGCACCAGATGTGAAAAACTCCATGGGTTGGGAATATAAATGTTGCCAAGTTGATGGTGTTGTGTCTTCCACCAAGTCTGGAGCTCAGCACTAATCAAATGAAACTGTGGAGCTGAGTCTGTGGAACACTTGCAGGGAAGTTTTTTTCTCCGCTTGTTTTTCCAGGGGTATTCGAGATGACATTGAAGAGGAAGATGACCAAGTGAGTTCCTATGCAGTCTTTCTATCTTCTTTTTCTGTTGTTTTGTATTTTTGAACTTTGCCTCTCCAAGCTAGGGACAAATGAAATTCCAGCCTTGTGCAACAATTCAGCAGGAGGCTGTAGGGGTTACCCTGCTGTCTCTGCCCTTCCAGGTGTTTCAAGAAGAATCTTAGACAATTGCATTTATTGGAGAAGATTTTTTTTCAGGCAGTTTGAACTTCAGTTTCCTGCACAGGTTGTTCAGTGTCTGAGGATCTTCCACACTGCAATGAGCACAAGCAGCTCCAGGGGACACCAGGGAGAGGCTGTTGGACTGTGGAGGCTCCTTGTAGTGAAATGTGGGCTCTGTTCAGGGCAAGAATCAGGATTTTTGGTCCCTATTGTCAGAGAAGCTCCAGAGTTTGGCAGGGTTGTCTGGCTTTGAGGTCCCTGCTTCCAGTGTGGTGAGTGTAGCTGTGCCAAAGTTTGAGCAGAGGTGACTTTCTGCTTGTTCAAGTGCATTGTGTGCACAGCTCTGTGACTCTGGGAAAACTGGCCAGGAAAATGGAAAAGCCAGATGAGCATTTGCATGTATTTGTAATTGAGCCTTGCTTTACAAATCTTATCTTAAATTTTTGCTTCAAGTCAAGTGAAACTGGTGTTTTCTCTGTGACTGGTGTGCCTGAGAGAGGCACAGACATCTCAGATTTTTGTGAGGATGTGACAGGATGACAGTGAGGCTGGCATGGGACAGGGTGACAGTGTCTTAACTCAGGCTTGTCTTGAAGGACTCTTCTGAAATACTTTCTTTCACTTTAGTTGTTGACTCTCTCTCAATGAAAAATAGATATATTTTCATTTCCTAAAGTCTAGTTAGGGGAAGTAAAGGAACTGTCTTTGGCATGTTTAAAAAAATCAACATCATATCCTTAGTAACAGTGTGTTTTCTGGTTAGAAACCTACAGTGCTTTGTGCTTTGTTCATGTGGAAATAAGAATAAATCCTTCTGTTGTAGACTTGGTAGAAGGAGCTGTTTTAAGCAGGCACAGCAGAAGTTTGGTTTTTAGCTGACACTGGAGTTGTTCTCTTCATTTGTGCTTCTTGTCCTTCAGGACGTACCTTGCTGTTCATTAGAAGAACCTGTCCTAGTGAACCTAGTTACCTTTTTYCTCAAAGATGGGTGTGAAAGCAAGCAGCCACTTAGCACAGCCATGCCTGCAACACTACAAAACAGCCAGCAGCACCTGTGCCTGCTGCTGTGTGTGAGTGTGCTGCTCTGTTTTGCTGCAGGAAGCCTATTTCCGCTACATGGCCGAGAACCCCACYGCCGGCGTGGTGCAGGAGGAGGAGGAGGATAACCTGGAGTATGACAGTGATGGCAATCCCATTGCACCCTCCAAAAAAATCATTGATCCTCTTCCACCCATTGACCACTCAGAGGTAGGAGGGAATTGTGTTCTGGGCTGGTTTTTTGAGCTGAGGAGGCCCCTGTGATATTTCAGTGCTTCCTTAGGCGAGTGGTGGGAAAGCTCCTTGAGGTGGCTTCATTTAATCAAATGTTCTGGCAGACAATTAAGAACTTCAAAAAACCAAAATGGGATCTCGAATCTGGACTAATTGAGTAATTAATTAATTGCAGATTGAATACCCAGCATTTGAGAAGAATTTCTACGATGAGCATGAGGAGATCACCAGCCTGACCCCGCAGCAGGTGGTGGAGTTGAGGCACAAGCTGAACCTCCGGGTAAGCTGGCACAAAACTGCACCCTCAGCTCCCTCTCAGCTTTGGRCTTGTCTTAGTTTTAATGAAGATTTTCACTGGGAACTCCAGCTTTTCAATCTCAGCCTCTCAGACATCTACACTTACAYTGACTTCTTGGAATCTCCCRTGGATTTGTGAAAGTGGGAAGTGAGGAATGCTGCTTGCACTAAAGAGCTCCAGAGCTGGGAGTTCAAACTGGAAATRGGTGCAGAAGTTAATTCTCACCATYTGTGGTGTGGYAGTGGGGTGACCTTCTGTGAAGGGAATTATTTGGGGTAGAACACCAGTTAGACACAGTGAGGTAAAAACARTGTTYAGTRTCTCATGTTGATTGACAGATAATTAAACTTTTATACCTGAAAAGTCTTATTTACACAACACATCTGGAATTTGCACCCAGTTGAATTTAATGTCCACTCAGAAAGTAAAGTTATTTTTCAGAGGCAGAGGGAACCTTTTTTTTGCTGTTTTTTTACAGATTGCTCTTTGTTTTTCTGCCAYGAACAAAGATCTTTTTCTCTTTCCAAGGTCTCTGGGGCTGCTCCTCCAAGGCCTGGCAGCAGCTTTGCTCATTTTGGGTTTGATGAGCAACTTATGCATCAGATTAGGAAATCTGAGTATACCCAACCCACTCCAATACAATGTCAGGTGAGTGTTGTTGCTTCTCAAACTTGTAAAGAGAATGAAATTAAAGTTTACCCACTATTTTTTTTCTTGTTAAATGACCACTGTGGGTATATCCATATTTCTTTTTCATTGTKTTTTTGGTGAATGAAAAACACTCAAGTGATGTCTCTTGCCTGGAGAAATGGATGAAAAATTCAGGATTTTTTTTTTTGTCATGGGCTTTCCTGGTGACCTGAGTTTTTCCTGCACTGTCCAGGATGTGGGCTTAGAATCTCCTTCTTTTTAGGGTGTTCCAGTGGCACTAAGTGGCAGAGACATGATTGGGATAGCCAAGACTGGAAGTGGGAAAACAGCAGCCTTCATCTGGCCCATGCTGATCCACATCATGGATCAGAAGGAGCTCGAGCCAGGGGATGGCCCCATTGCAGTGATTGTCTGCCCCACCAGGGAGCTCTGCCAGCAGGTAGGTGTGTGCCAGCCAGTCTGCTCGCAGAAGAAGGCAAAATTCTTGGCAGAAATGATCAGAGAACCTCAGGAGAGTGTTTGGAAAAACCGCTTTGTGCATGAGCAGCCTGGCTCCAGCTCGCAGCTCTTTCTTAGAGTTGTTTTCTTGAAGGATCATGACAAACCTAAAGTTTTACATTTTGTCACAGTGCTCCTCTGTTATTTTTAGGTGTAAGAATGCTGTGGATGCAATGTGACAAATTGTATGTGCATACAGATAGAGCCTGCAGGTTAAATTATTGTTGGATGCCTAAATAGATTCCTCAGGTTACTGGAAATTATCCACACACATGGATATCAGGTCAAAGTGCTCACCCTGAGGAGTTTGGGATCATTTCATGATTTTAGCAGCTGAAGGCTGCATTTCAGGAGCCATGCTGCATTTGCAGGGCAGCTGTGCTTGCCTCAGAGCTGTGTGCTGTGAGCTGTGTTTGTGTCCCTCCCTCAGATCCACTCGGAGTGCAAGCGCTTCGGCAAAGCCTACAACCTGCGCTCCGTGGCCGTGTATGGAGGGGGCAGCATGTGGGAGCAAGCCAAGGCCCTGCAGGAGGGGGCAGAGATTGTGGTCTGCACACCTGTAAGTACCTGTGTGCCCCAAAAACAAGCCTTGGCACCCCTCAGCTTGAAAAAAAAAAAGCTGTAAAAAAAAAAAGGATCTGTTGACCCTTAATTCTAGACCGAAGCCTTGGGATGTTTTSTGTTCCAAGTCTCTGGTAAGTCAGGATGAAAAGCAGTGGTTGTATGTGTTAACATGTTTTTAAATGYTTTGTTTTCTTACTAGGGTCGTTTGATTGATCATGTGAAAAAGAAAGCTACAAACCTGCAGAGAGTCACTTACCTKGTGTTTGATGAAGCTGACAGAATGTTTGACATGGGGTTTGGTACGTACTGAACCARAGTCTCTGTGCCCAGCCCCAGCTTAGGGGCCTGTAAAATCAAACAGTGAGTGAGAAGCACCCATTCTTTCTGTGGTTATGTGTTAAACAAAGCAATGAAACTGCATTCTGACTGAATTTTTCTAACTCATGAGTGTTGATTGGGGCATTTCTATCTCCTTTGCAGAATACCAGGTCAGATCCATCGCRAGCCACGTACGTCCTGACAGACAGAGTGAGTAAACAGTGAGTCTGCAGCACAGCTTGGCTTTCCAGTTCTGGCCACAGCCACACCAGGAGACTTGTGCCAAAGTCCACTGGTGTTATTCTGAGCGTGGGCTGCTGGGAGGGAGCACTTGTGACATGTGGGCATTCAGCTCATCTCCCTGTAATCCCTCCACTGACTGCACTCAAAGATGATTAGCTGAATTCATGTTCATATGCCTTGAAATTCAGCCTTCTGAGCTGCCATGAGAGAAAGATCACAGCAGTGCTTTGCATTAGCAATATTTGTGCCATGAAATGTGTTTCCCTTTGTGAAATTCTAACAGTGGTTGGCAATTTCCGTTAGAAACCCATAAAACCTGAGCTTCACTGACACTCAGGAGTCCAGGTGCTCCTTCACAACATCTGTGCAGTGCTTTCCCAGTTGTGGAAGGGAGTGTCTGCCTGAAGGAGGCTGAGGGCTGTTTTCCCTTGCAGCCCTGCTGTTCAGTGCCACGTTCAGGAAGAAGATCGAGAAGCTGGCCCGGGACATTCTGATCGACCCCATCCGCGTCGTGCAGGGAGACATTGGAGAGGTAACACCCTCAGGGGCTGCTCACACACTCCCAGCAAGGACCTGCTCTGTTCCTGGGCTCTGAAATTCAAGTTAAACTGCAAAAATAGTCATTTCTAGTTAGCTTGAAATAATTGAAATAAGATTTTTGTGGGTTTCTATTTTTATCCTATTGACCTTTCCGCCAGCAAATGTTCCTGTAGTGTTGGGAGGTTTCATCAAGGAGTAGAACATTAATGCAGTGGTTTATTTCTGTTATTAGGCTGAGTCAATGGTTTTATCTTTTAGTATTGCCTCCAAAGCTTAAACAAAGCCATTGCAACTTGTGCAGTGAAGAATTTGAAACTTAAAATCTCTGTCCTGGGGTTTACATGGGAATGTAAACTTTGGACTTGTTTGACAGTGACAGCTGAACCATCAGCAGGCTGGGATCTGGTAGGAAGCTGATGAAGTGGGCAGATATAAACTTGCTGGGAAGAAACTTTGCTAATAATATATTGAAACTGTTGAGGAATGTCATGAGATGCCTTCAGAACATCCTTCTTTTAACCAGTTCYCTGTATTTTTTGGTTTTTACATCAGGTTTTTTATAAGTAAACCAACTGCCTGAAGCCCCTTCTTTCTGGGAAAATTGATTTTGCTTTCCCAGCTCAGTCACAGGGCCTCTATTCWTTGATCTAAACTGTTACTGTGTAGTGGGAACATCATCCTTGAAATGAAATTAAAACATGCAAAAACGAAATCTTTCCGAGAAACTCGCAGGCAGCGCTGTGAGCTGCACTGCAGTGTGTTCCTTGTGATGCAGAACCTTTGGGGGGACTCTGTGCATTCCTGCCACCCCTCCTGACCCTGAGGACATTTGTGTCCCCTCAGGCAAATGAAGATGTGACCCAGATCGTGGAGATYTTCCCCTCGGGGCCCAGCAAGTGGAGCTGGCTGACGCGGCGCCTGGTGGAGTTCACCTCCTCAGGGAGCGTCCTCCTCTTCGTCACCAAGAAAGCCAACGCTGAGGAGCTGGCCAACAACCTCAAGCAGGAGGATCACAACCTGGGGCTGCTCCACGGGGACATGGACCAGAGTGAGAGGAACAAGGTCATCTCAGAGTTTAAGAAGAAGGGGATCCCCATCCTGGTGGCTACGGACGTGGCAGGTGTGTGACCTTCTGGAGAGCAGCTCAGGCAGGCTGTGGGTGTCAGCAGAAAGGCAGRCATGTCTCAGGGGGAGGCAGCCAGGTTGGCTTGTGCACCTGCAGGGCACTGTGTTCCAGGTGCTTTTCAGAGCCATGGAATATCCTGAGCTGGAAGGGACCCACAGGGATCATGGAGCCCAACTCCTGGCCCTGCACAGACACCCCCAAGAGTCACACTGTGTGCCTGTACAAGGCATTGGCAAGGGGGGTTATTTTTAGTCTCTCAATGATGCCTCAATTACAGCCTGACATTTTTGAATATACAGAAAGAAAAGCTGTGSCTGCTGTTCATTCATCCCTCAGCTSMCACTCCTTTTGCCCASAGCAGGGTGATACCCTGCCACCAGAGGAATTGCTGCGAGTTAATTGGCTTAATGACACTTCCCACCACTCTGCCCTTTCTTGCAGCTCGAGGCTTGGACATCCCTTCCATCAAGACTGTCATCAACTACGACGTGGCGCGGGACATCGACACGCACACGCACCGCATCGGCCGCACCGGCCGCGCCGGGGAGAAGGGGGTGGCCTACACCCTGCTCACCCCCAAGGACAGCAACTTYGCTGGGGACCTGGTCAGGAACCTGGAGGGGGCCAACCAGCACGTCTCCAAAGAGCTGCTGGATTTGGCAATGCAGGTATGAAGCAGCAGAGCTTGAGGGGAGGAAGTTTTCAGGGTTCAGCACAAAATCAGCCATGTTGGGTCTGCCGTGTGTTAGCAGAGACCTTCTGGGGAATTGTCCTGCTTTAAGGGAAGTTTCCTGGTGTTTTTAATGGCCTTTGAAAGAATCCATGAAGGTTTTGGAGCACGCTATGTGATCTATTTTTGGGGCCAGGCGCTGCCTAGGAAATGAGGAGCTGTGATCTGCTGATGCCAGCAGAGCATTCCGGTGTCTCRTTACAGACAGATTTATAGCAGGCACCTGGGAGATGCAGCTTAGTTGAAAGCTAAACCAGAAAACAATTACAGGGACRTTACCTCTGTGAAAGGGTTGTTGCTTGATCATTCCACCTGCTTGGCAGTGCTCTCTGGCAGGTTTGCTATATATAGGTATGACAGGTAGCTGCAGCTTGTACCACTGAACTCTTTAATTTCTTGTCTTTTTGCTGCCTGTAGAGCTGCAAGACAGCCCAGGCTTTTTGGCAACTCCCAGATTCATATTAGCAGGCCTGTGGATACATTAGAAAGCAGCCTGGACAAAAGTAAATACTTCTTTTGACACAGGCAGCATTTTCAGAGGGGACAGAATTAGTGAGGCCGAGCTCCCCTGACTGCCTTGAGAGGAGCAGGTAGAACCCAACTGACTGACTCACATTTGGAGAGACTGGGGGGCATAAAAAGAGGTGCAGCCAGCTGTTATTTAAACCTGGAAACAGCAGCTCTGGATGGGCTGACATTCCCTGGCCACTGCTTGGTACAGAAAGTTTTGCTGACAGACCCTCATTTCTCCTTAGTGAAACCAAAGTGTGAGCAAGAGCAGAGCTCCCAAGTATTTGTGTTTTTTATCTTTTGAAATGCCAGTATCCCTTTGTCTCAGCCTCACTGCATGCATTTCTGAAGCTTTTTAGTCCCTGTTAAGAACCTTTTTCCCTCTTTTGCAGAACCCCTGGTTCCGGAAATCGCGGTTTAAAGGAGGGAAGGGCAAGAAGCTGAACATTGGAGGGGGAGGCCTGGGCTACCGTGAGAGGCCCGGGCTGGGCTCAGAGAACACTGTGAGTACAATGCTCAGGAGCTTCTGCACACATTCTGGGAACTTTGTAACTTGGGTTTTAGTTACTCTTTCATTGACACAAATCTTGGTGCTGGATTATGGTGTCTGCTTTGAAAGTTCTCCGAGCTCGGCAGCTTTCAGAGTTAGGATCACATATCTCAARTCTTCTGGTCTTCTCTTGTCAAGAGTTGCTTTTTTTAAGAGCTAGAGTGATCCAGAAGGTTTGGAGCTTCCTCATAAAATAGATTGTCACTGTAAGATAAATGCTAATAAATGACTTCAAAAGCCATTTCCAGGCTGATTCTTGGCAGGAAAAAAAAAACGGAGCAAACTGTTCCACTGCTCAGGGCTCTTCAGAAGTCTGTCATCCTTAGTGGATGTGTTTGCTGAGTGCAGGGACAGGATGGAGGTGGGCAGTGGTTGAACTGAGTGTGTCTGTGTGGGATAAACCTCTGCAGTTGCCCTTTGTGTTTTCGCACAGGACCGTGGCAACAACAACAGYGTGATGAGCAACTACGAGGCCTACAAGCCATCCACAGGGGCCATGGGGGACAGGCTGACAGCAATGAAAGCAGCTTTCCAGGTGGGTTCCATGCTTGGACTCCTTTCCTCCCCTGAAAATGCAGCAGCCCTGGTTTTTCAGGGGAGTTGAGTGTGGTGTTGTGGCTGTGGCACTCGGAGCACACTCAGCACTGCAGTCCCAAGTGGTGGAATCAGGTGTGGGCTGGACTGAGCACATTTTTGCACAAATTTGCCAAACTTCTTCTGCTGCCTCTTTGCTCTTTTTTCTTTTCTGGATTCTGCACCTGACCTTGGTTCTCTTGAGGTTGCTTAGCAGCAGTAGGGAAATTGCAATCCAAAGGGGAGACAGAAGCTCTTTCTCTTCATAACCCCACAATATAAGAATTCCCTGGTGGGTGTTGTCTGGTAGGAGGTGCCCATTCCTATGTGTCCATGAGCCCAGCAGCAATGGGATCACTCCAAGGCTGACTTTTCCTGGGAACTCCTTTTCCCCAAAATCCAAGGCGGGCACCGACTTCGGGGACAGCAGAGCCCAACCTGCTCTCTTTKGTCTCTCCCTTCCCTGCAGTCCCAGTACAAGAGTCACTTCGTTGCTGCAAGCTTAAATAACCAAAAGACTGGCACCTCAGCYGCTGGTGCCAGCGGCTGGACCAGCGCCGGGAGCCTGAACTCGGTCCCGACGAGCTCAGCCCAGCAGAGCCCGCCCGGCCCCGAGAGCCCCAGCGCCGCCCCCGCCGCGCCCAAGGCGGTGCCGGCCTTCAGCAGCGCGGGCAGCTTGAGCAGCGTGCCGTCCTTCCCCGGCGTGCCAGCGCAGGGCTTCGGCAGCACCAACGCCGGCACCAACAGCCGGGAAGGAGGAGGAGGAGGAGGAGGAGGCGGCGGTGTCGGTGGCACCGGCAGAGAACAGCGGTACAGCGAGAGCCGGAACAGCCGGCACGGGGAGGCCCCGCGGCGAGGGGAGGGCGGCGGCCGAGGGGAGGGCGGGGGTCGGTACGGGGATGCCCAGCGTTTCAGCGAGCCCCAGCGCTACAACGACGCTCAGCGTTACAACGATGCTCAGCGTTACAACGAACCCCAACGTTACAACGAACCCCAGCGTTTCAGCGATGCCCAGCGTTACAACGATCCCCAGCGTTACAACGACGCCCAGCGTTTCAATGAACCCCAGCGTTACAACGACGCCCAGCGTTTCAGCGAGCCCCAGCGTTACGATCCGCAGCGTTACGGCGATGCCCAGCGGCACGGCGAAGGCGGAGGCCGGCACGGTGACCCCGCCCGGCACRGCGACGGTCGCCACGGCGACCTCCATCGCCACGGAGACGGGCGGCACTTCAGCGAGGCACCGGGAGGAGGCAACCGCAACAACGGCGACAGCAGGAACAGCGGCGAGGGCAGGAACAGCGAGAGCAGGAACGGCGAGAGCAGGAAGGAGCCCGGCAGCCGAGACAAGACAGATGGGTTTGCTRTCCCAGAGCCCCCAAAGCGCAAGAAGAGCCGGTGGGACAGTTAAAAGCTGGGGGTTCACAGGAATCTGGAATCTCTGCAGGTAGAGTTGTGTTTTTTCCCAGAGGATTTCTTGGGGGTTTTTGGGAACTGGTTGTTGAGCAGCTGGGGCAGGAGGAGGAGAGCACGAGAGCCCCCGTGTGAGTTCATCTGCAGACAGATTCACTGAATGAAATGCACACAACACTTAGTGRAAGGAATCACTTTGGTAAAGCTCCCTGGGTTCTGCTCAAGTGACTCTGCTGGATTTAAACAGGTCTTCTTGGCAAAAAAGAAGCTGTTCCACACCCTTGGAACATGAAGAAACTGTTGTCCCTAGAAGTATGAATTAGATTTTCTTAACCAGCGTTCACATTTCCAGACCAGTCCACTCCACCTAGAGATGCTCAGGACCTGCCTGTTAAACATTAATCTTGCAGCAGTTGGGTCAGTAGGGTGAGTTCTTCCCCCATCCCACATATTCTCCCCACATAATTTGGCCTCCAGGTTACCCCTTACCTCTCTCCCCATCACCCAAGAATGTGTCCATTTGCTTTGCTGAAGGTGGAGCAGAGCAAGTTGGATTTTATTGGGTTTGTTTGTTCTTTGGTTTGGTTTTTTTTTCTTTTTTTTTTTATTTTTTAATATGTGTGGAGCTGTTCAAGGGATCCTTCTCCATCCCAGCAAACCACAAATTCACTTGTAGTGTAGGTTGGACTCCCTGGCTTGTTTGTGGTCAGTACTTTAATTCCAATCCCATTGCCCAGAGATTTATTTTTTTCTTTCCAAGAACCTCCTGTTTTCTAATACCCCTCATTCTGGTGGAAGCCTGCAGAGCAAACCTGTGTCTCTGCTGTGCCTATGCACCCTCTGTTCTGAGAGGGTTCAGTGCTTTCTTCAAATTAAAAACAAAAAAGGGAAAACAATGYAGATACACCACAACAATCAGAAGCTGGAGCCCCCCAGGAAGTGTGGCTAAAGGAAGAAGATTCAGAAATTCAGGGATCTGCTGCTCAAAAGCCTTCAGGGAGAACCCAGAAAACAATTAATGAAAACAATTAATGAAAAGAAACAAAATCTGGCCCTGTTTTGGGCACATGTAGTAAATCTGTAAAATCTTGCTTGCCCATTTTTAACTTCTTGTGTGTATTCCCATTTTTTAACTTTTTTTTTTTTTGCCACAAGGTAGGGAAGAACTTCTCAGTGGGGATGTGTCAGCACCCACCACTGGCTCATTCCCACTGGGAGATGTACCAGAAGCTGTCAGGGTTTTTGTGACATTGTGATGTTTTCTTTATCAGCTGTGCATTTACTTTCTGCTTGCTCTAGTAAATGTTTTATTACTGGTACCAAAATATGCAGCATGTGCTTTTTATTCTCCAGTTCCTTTGGCTGCCCTGTGAATGGAGAACTGAGTGSCTGCAGCTCTGTGTCTCTCTCACCAGAAGCTGTGGATTGGAGTTGATAAAATCCTTCCCTGTGCTTTGTCTTAGGATCTTTCACCCCAAAATGTTCCACGAGAAGAAAGGAGGCAGCCCAGGACATGTTCTCCCCTTCTTGTTAACACTTCCCTCTGCTCCTKGTGGGATTATTGGAATTCCTCACCCCTCTCCCACCTAGCAGGAAGAGGGTGATCAAACACTGATCAGTGGCACAGCAGTCAGCTTGCAGGGCTGTGTGAGCTCTGGGGGGGTTTGGTTCCCTCCCTGGGAACAAGGGAGCAGTGTGAGCAGCATTCCAACTGCCCTGGGAGGGATCTGGCCCTGCACAGGCAGCTGTGCCTTCCAAAGAGACCAATTCCTTCCAAGAGATCATTTCAAAATGTCAATCCTGGAGCCCTTTCCCTGCCATGTGTCCCTTGTGGCTCCCTTTGCACCACAGCTTTTCACTGCAAGATGTGGGAATGCACACAATCATTTACCTGCTCCCTCTCTCAGTTTTCAGCATGAAACTGCTGCCTTGAGGAGCTGTGTAGGAAGAAGATGCTCTGTGCTACCACCCTGCTGTTTAATTTATCTGCACAGCTCCTTGGGGATGCCTTTGCCCTCAGGTGAGGAGCTTCCCCTGGCTGGGAAAAGGTTTCCAGCCTTCCCCCAGTGCTGGGTCCCTGATGGAACACAAGGATGGAAAGAAGCCAGCCAGACTCTTTATTCACTTCTTAGCCTGCAATGGGATGACAGAGCCACGATTGCATGCAGGGTGTTAATGTTTGTGTTAATTAATGAATGAAGTGTTGTGGATCCAGGTGTTCCCTGCACCCTTCCAGGCCATGCAAGTTTGTCCTGCCTCCTTCCCAGCCTGTCCCAGCGCCTCCAGTTTGTGGATGTGAGTTGGTGTTCTCTCCATCCGAGCTGCAGAGGATGAGGAGGGCAGGAGGAGCAGCAGGAGCAGCTCCAGGGCCGCTCTGTGCCCCCCAGGCTGGACAAGGACAAAGCCGGAGTCCGAGGCAGGATCGGCTTCTCATGGGCTGGGCTTTACCCTCCCACCTGCGGGGGTACGAGTGAGCACGGGGGCGTTTCCTGGCGAGGAGTGGAGGCTTTGCAAGCACAGCGATCACATCAATCACTCACACGTGGAGGAGAATGAGGTTTTATGGCTTGGTTTTGGGCCGGGGGGAGGAGGAGGAGCAGAGCACGCGGTCCCTTCGCACCCCGGCTGTGTCGGGAAGGAGCCGGGTTCTTCCCGCTGCTCTCCGTGCGAGTGGAATCAGAGCCCGACGCGTGAAGGAATCAGCACCTTTCYCTCTGCCTGCCCAGGTGGGAAATCCCCCCTTCCCTTCACAGCATCGTCTCCAGCTCCGTGTCGGGTTTGGGGTGACTCTGAGTCGGGTCTGGCATCGCACCCACCGCCTTTTCCACCTGATTCTGGCTCAGCTCCTGGCCGGGGCGGGGCAGGAGCTGCTCGGAGGTGCCGGGGATGTCCCCGGGGTGATGGGGCAGGAGCTGCTCGGAGGTGCCGGGGATGGCCCCGGGGTGACGGGGCAGGAGATGCTCGGAGGTGCCGGGGATGTCCCCGGGCTGGCGGGGCAGGAGCTGCTCGGAGGTGCCGGGGATG